>JAJIBD010004371.1:0-55338 GCA_021461705.1 Cryptotis parvus
TACAAAAATTTGACAGAGTGTTGGGCTATTAGCCATGCCTTGGGGCAGTACCTTCCATTGGAATCGTGAATCTGGGGATTCAGTGATTAATAGAGGGCAAAGTAAAAGCAAATCGTGAGCGATCCTCCAAATGCAAAGGAATGGAAAAAAAAGCAATCTTGAATATCTAAAGCATAAATCGGCCAATTTTTTGGCAAAGCTGTTAAAAAGGGAAGCCCAGCTGTCACGGGGCCTAAAAAGGGTCATTTGAGCGTTAACGGCCCTAAGATCATGTAAAGGCGCCACTTCCTGACTTCTTTTAATAATAAAAATTGGCGTATTCCAGGGAGAAGTAGATGGTTCTAAATGACCAAGTAATAATTGTTCCTGGACCAGGGGCGGAGGCTGCTTGCAATTTTTCTTTTGGACAGGGGCCACTGAGCCACCCAAACAGGGTCACTCGTGGTCCAAGGAATTTTAATTACATCTTCAGTGACCCCTGAAAAACCAGACCTGATCTTCCCTTATTGCCCTTACTTTGTATTGGTTCAGGGCTTCCTGCAGTTGAGCCCCAGACCCTTTCCGGGGGACGTAGCCTTGACTTCTCATCATATTTTTTGCAGAGGGAGAATAATCATTGTCATTGTCAGTGGTAAGCCGAAGACCCATTTGGCTTTGAACATCTCGTCCCCAAAGATTAATAGGCACAGGGATAACAAATGGCTTAAATTCTCCCTGATGCTCTTCTGTTGTCCACTTTAGTAATTTAGAGCTTATAGTTGGTGTGTCATGGTATCCCAGTCCTTGTAAGGCTTGAGTAGCCTGCTGGACCGGCCACCCCTTTGGGCCACCCCATAGTCGACATGACGCTGCGGTCAGCGCCCGTGTCCAGAAGGCCTTCGAAAATCTTACCTTCAATGACAAGTTTCAACATGGGTCTATCACTTAATTCCATGGAGAAAAATGCCTGAGGATCGAACCTAGAAGAGGGGGCACTAAAGTCCCCCTTTGACTGTGCAAGAGATAAATGTGAGAGAGATGGTAATACCAATAATTGAGCAATTTTTATCTCCTGGATTGATGGGACGGGGCCCATGACAGATTGACAAAGGACTTTTGGATTAGCCTGCAAAGTAGAGTCAATCACCCAGGAATAATGAAAAGGCCTCGGGTGGTAAAGGGCGAGCTACCTATTATCAGTCCTATCATTCCCTCTTCTAGAGGTCCCGGATTAAGGACCTCAACAATTTGGACACCGGATTCTGGTGTAATTACCAGTCTGGAGGCGGAACGGAGCTCCAGTCCGGCAGATTTCTTTGCTGTGTTTTTTGAGGGAGCTGCAGCGGGGCTGCAGGAGTCAGGGCCCCATATATTTTTGGGCCCTGGGGTCCACGGCCCTCTGCTCGTTTTTTTGAAGGCTGGTCATCATCCCCACAGTTTCTAATAATGGGCTTACCATTAATATCTTTAACTGATTTACACTCATTTGCCCAATGTTTGCCCTTTTGCAAACAGGGCAAAGCCCAGGGTGTGCGTTGAGTTGTGGCACGATTATTGGGTGCTGAACCTTTTTTGGCACTCACGACGAAAATGACCAGGTTGCCCACATTTGAAACAAGTCCCTATCCTGGGATTGGACCGCCACGGTCACCCGCTGCCAGGACTGCGGCTGCCAGACCTGCATTAGTTAATGGCCCTCCTACTTCTCTACATGCCCTTAACCATGTCTCCAATCCTTTATTTCTAACAGGGTTAATAGCTCTTTGACATTCCTTGGTGCTTTGTTCATATGCTAATTGTTGCACCAGAGGTAGTATCGGTTGACCCTCCCCAAATATTCGGACAGCCGTCTCCATAAGACGTGCACGAAATCTGAAAAGGGCTCGTTCGGGCCCTGAACAATTTTGTTAAATTTCCCGAAACTTCACCCTTTTTTTGGGAGAGATTTCCAAGCCTTAAGGCAGATACTGCCAACTTGGTAATAGACAGGCGTAGGATATGCGATCTGATTAGTAGCCCAAGGACCTCTTCCCATCAACATATCCTCGTCCCAATGTGCCTGATTTGGTTGTTGTGCATTAAGTTTAGCTTGTGCTGAAGCATATTCTGCAACCAAAGACTTAAAGTCCAAATACTGTCCTGTGGACAGACAAGCTTTAGCAACCTCCATCCAATCCGCAGGAGTCATGGCTGTTGTGGTCAGACGGCTTACCAGGGCAAGAGTATAACTAGCATCATGACCATACTCCTTAGCGGCCTGCACAATATCTTTTAATAATTTATATGGTACGGTTCATGATAGCGATTATTAGAGGCAGGATCCACAAAAAACGGGAAAAACAGAGGCTAATCTGGTCCATGTTTTGGAAGGGATCAGGTGGCTGCGTGGTCCTCCCTGTGCGGAGGCACCAGGAGAATAGGCAGGCGGCCAATCTGGAGCGGCGGTGGCATTTTATTACTCGCACCAACCGGGTCGCCGCCGTATCTTTCCCTCTCATATTTAGCTGCCTCTTCCTCAAGATCAATTTCATCCTGATCGCTTAGCCTCTCCTCACTCTCTTCATCACTACCGTCTCCCTCCGAGCTGCTACTCTCGGAAACATGTAGTGAGGCGAATTCACTTAATACAGGGTAAAGAGGGCGCACTGGGCTCCGGACACCCAGTGCTGTTTAAGGTTTTAAATCACCATGCGCATTGTCCACCATTCCCTTTTCCTTTTTCTGTTTCTTTATTTTAGCTTTCTTTTGTTCCTCCGTGTTAGTAGCACTGTCCTGATAATCCATAAGTACCCTACGTCCCTCTTTAAGAGGCTCAGAGCCTCTGCCCTCCTGTAGACAGGAGGGGAGCAATTTCAAAAAAGGAAATGTGCCCGGTCCAAGATGTCCTTCCAATTTGGCCTTTTCTAAGTCCCTGCCCAATTTCTCCCAACAGGGGACAGTGAGATCGCCTGAACTAGCAAACCATGGTGCATTTTTATCTATGTCCTTTAGGACTTTATGAACTGTGGAAGAATTGATCTTTAATTTTCTTTGCCTTAAAATGGCTTGCACTGGCTGCACAAACAGGTCACACTGTGAGCTGTGTCCGTGCCCCATGGTCAGGTGTCACCGCAGTAAAAGAGCGTAAAGGCGATCCGAACGGGTCACCGGCTGGCCAAAAAACGGTAGGCGAACAAAGGGACACAAAGGGGAGACAAAGGCAAAACAGGCACAGCACAATAATTCCTAAAAAGAAAGCAGATTTCGGGGGACAGACAGTCCCGTCATACTAAGGGAACTTACCGACGTCGACCACCCTCTGTGGAAGTTCTGAAATCCTCTTCGGCCCTCTGCCTACTGGCGCTGCGAGTATCCGGGTTTCGGCACCAGTTGCGGCGAGCCTTCGCCAGCGAAGAGAATCACCACACAAGCAAGGATTTCTTCTTCACACAGTTTTATTAGGGTGCAGCTTTTAGTGATAGATGTCAGGCAGAGAGGGCAAAACGGAACCGAATGCATACACTTATATACCCTTAGGAATCAACGGTTATACCAAATACGGTAACATTTTTTTTTTTTTCTCGCGGTGTCACTTACTGATAGGACACGGCAGTTGCTGAGCGGTAGGGCAGATCCATCCGTTACATAACCTGTTATGCAACAATGAATCAGCGGCTTATTTTACCACTTCAACGCGCCCGATATGGGCGCCATCTTGTAATGGCGGCAGCTCTCAACACTCAGGAATCACTCCTGGTGAGTTGCAGGGTATCATATGTGGTGCCCTGGATGGATCCCGGGTCAGCAGCATGGAAGGAAAATGCCTTATTTGATGTTCTTACTTTGTCCCTATAAAATTTCTTCTTTAGTGAAATGTTTTCGTATCTATTTTCCCAAATTTTTGTGATAGTTTGGCTGCTTGGTTGTATGAGTTCATTGTGCATATTGTAGTCATTTGCCAGTCATATGGACTGAAAATATATTTTTTTTCAATTTTTTGGTAGGATAATTAAAAAAAAATAATATCACTTTTTTCTGCAGTGTTTCAGTGTGATATAAACAATTTTCTTAAACTTATTTTGCTTTCCTGGACATTAGAGTTAAATCCTTCATATTTGAGGAAAAGTAATATAATGGAGTGTTTTGCTTCTAATTTCTCTCATGCGTTTTATGGTTTATGGTCAAACACTAAATATTTCATTTTGAATTTTATTTTGAATAATAAATATGTGCTACACAGATCCAGTTTCACTCTTTTATGAGCTGATATTAATTTTTTCTGAGCACCAGTTTTTGTAAAGATTTTCCCATTGTATAATCTTAGAACAGGGTTAAACCCTGTCTTTATGTGATAACTTAATTCTGTATTAACTTGTATTCCATTCATCCGTGTGCCTTCATTTATAACAATAGTATATTAATTCTATCAGTAGTTTATATATAGTTTGAAGTCAATAATGTTATGTTGCAGGACTCCTCTAAGAGCCTCTGAATCTGCCCTGGATTGCCTCCTGCAGGTCACTTCGTAGATGGGGGGGGGTTAGTCTAAATGTGGCAGTTTATCTGACCATGTATTCTGTACTGGCTGGTATAAATATTCTCTCATGCTACCACAATCATCGTGGGACTAGCTAGATCTTACTAGCATATTTGCCTGGCCACGTTGGATCTCTAAGTAATTAGACCAGAGAGAAATGCTGTTTACCTCCAAGCAAGCAAGCATGGCTTCCTGATAACTCAAAGGCAACTAAAATACAAAACTACCGTGAAGTAGACGAGACTCTTGTGAAGGCTTGGAAAAATATTTAACTGGCATTAGTATTGGTCTTTGGTACAGAGACATGCCATCTCAGAAACCCCCTTCTCTACCCTATAAAGGCACTTCCAGGAAGATCTTGGCTCAAAACATTAACATATAATAGGGCCTAGGTGAGGTGCTGGGAGAAATTTCCTAAGGGCATTTGACCCTTCCTACTTCCCATAATAATGGGAGGTCTGAGTTGCAGGGGTATAAAACCAGCCTCCTTTCTCTCTCTCTCTCTCTCTCTCTCTCTCTCTCTCTCTCTCTCTCTCTCTCTCTCTCTCTCTCTCGGCTCTCTTTTTTGGGCTCTCTTTTGGGGCTTGCACTCTTCTTGGGAGTCTTAACATGTGGTGGCCACCATCTTGGCATACATGTGACTGGGGTTCTAGCCAGGAATCCTAAGCACGGGATTTTTCCTATTGCTGACTTGTATGCCTGAACCTGTGATAAGTAAAGCATTTTAAAACTGCATCGGATACCTGACTCTTCATCCATTCCCCTCCAGCTTCAGAGGTAGAAGGGAACTCATTTACCGGCACTGTTGGGGACCCGGTGGCATCCCTGACTATGTTATACTTCCATTTATTTTTTTCTTAGTGTTTTTTTTAGTGTTCAGGTTATTTTGTTGTTGAATAAACAACAAAAAAAAATTAAAAAGGCATGGCGGGTTCTAGCCCTGGCCTGCCACCCCAGCAGAGCCTCACAACAAGCCAGTCGACCCCCGACTCCATGGGGGGGCGCCATCTTCCACATCCGGACTACCCTCTCATCAGAACTCCTCCCAGCGACAGCCTATAACAGCCTTTCTCATAGAGTTCCACCCTGCAGCAGTTGTTTTTTTTTTTTTATTTTATTCCCACCCAGCTATGCTGAACCAGAGACTTACAGACATGGGGCAGAGCTATTACTTGCTCTCCCTGTGCCCAGCTGCTCATAAGGCGCCCAGGAGGCATGGCGGGGTCTTGCACTGGACTGCCACCCCAGCAGAGCCTCACAACAAGCCAGACGACCTCCGACTCCATGGGGGCCACCATCTTCCACATCCAGACTTCCCTCTCGTCACAGTTCCACCCAGCAGACCAGACTATCACAGCCCGGCTCGTGCGGCCGCTAGTGGCTGCGCGGTTCATCAATAAATGCTTTATTCAGAGGTGACTACAAGAGTATTCCACCGCACGGCAAGCTTGGCAAGATGCTCATGTCGTATTTGATATGCCAAGTACCAGTAACATTTATATTAGGTCATTCCCATGACCTAATATAATGGTTTGAGGCTCTTTATGTTCCTGGAGCAAGCAGATGCCTTTGGGTTCTACTAGCATGAGACAGGACATATGGAGATATTACTGGTGCCCGCACTAGCAAATAGATGATGAACGGGAAGATAAGATAGTGATAGTGATAGTGATAGTGATAGTGATAGTGATAGTGATAGTGATAGTGATAGTGATAGTGATAGTGATAGGTTCTTTTGTTGTTGAATAAACTTTCCTGGAGCCAAAGCGACAGTCAGGAGGAAGAGCATTTTCCTTGCAAGCAGTTGACCCAAGTACAATGCCCATTATGTCATATAGTCCCCAAGACTGCCAGGAGTATTTCCTGAGTGTAGAGCTTGGAGTAACCCCTGAGCATCACCATGTGTGACCCCCAAAAAAAACTATATCATTTACTTATTTATCTAATGAATGCCACTGGAATTTGGGGAGGTTGTACTATTAATCTTCCTTGTGTAGGGCAACATTGTATAACAATTCTCACAATCTAAGTCTATTTTCATTTCCTTCTATATTCATTAATTATTTAAGCAGTGATTATTAGACCTTGATGCACAATTCTTTCACCTTATTTATTTATTCCTGCTTACTTGACTTTTTTGGCTTTTGTGAATGGATCATTTGCTTGCTATTTTGTTTTATTTCTTGACTATAAAAATGCACCATATTTTATAGACTGTCACTTTAGTATACATGTATACTGTCTTTATAATTTTTGAACTAGTGCTTTTAGAATTGTCTATGCATATTGTCATCTGCAAGTTTCTATAGCTTCATTTCTTTCCAATTTTAATCTTGTTTTTTTTTCCCTTGCCTAATTGCTGTGACTAGGATTTCCAAGACTCTCTTGAAAAATAGTGGCAAGAACAGCAACATCCCTTCTTGTGTTTGAAAAGAAAAAAAAATTTTTTGCCCTTTCAGCATTGAATATAACTTTGTGAATTTGTCATATATGGTCTTTTCTATTCTTAGGTAAATTTATTTTATTCCTATTTTGTTGAGAATGTTTATCATAAATAGATATTAAATTCTGTCAAGTGCTTTATCTGCACTTAGTTGTATAATAATGTGAATTTTATCTTTCAAGTTGTTAATGTGGTATGAAATTAAGTATGAGCATGTTGAATCATTTTTGATTCTAGAAATAAATTCCACTTGGTGGTAGTGTTCAATCTTATAGGTATTGTTGAATTAATTTTACTAGGGTATGATTAGAATTTTTGTATCTGTGTTCATCATGAAAATGTGCTGTAGAACATATGCATGTTTATGATGGAATTATCTGCTTTTGGAAATGTTAAGTTCATAAAAAGTTTTTGTGAGAACTTTTTAAAAATCGTTTTGGAGGGGCTGGAGTGATAGTCCAGCAGGGAGGGCCTTTGCCTTGCACATGGCTGACTTGGATTCGATCCCCAGCATCCCATATAGTTCCCTAAGCACTACAAGAAGTAATTCCAGAAGGCAGACAGGAGTAACCCCTGAGTATCACCAGATGTGACTCCAAAATTAAAAAATAAATATTTTTTGGAGAACTTTAAAAATTATGAATAAGAAGTTATCTTTGAAAGTTTCATAGGACTCACCAGTATAACTATTTTATCTTAATTTAAATTATAATTCAAATATATTATTTATAATTTAATTAGGTTTCCTTTGTCCTCTACTTTTAAGATTGGATTTTCTAATCCCAGAATTCATTCTTAGGAGATTGTGAGCATTTAAGAATACGCCATTTTCTACTAGGTTAACTAAATTAGTGGGAAAGTGTCCTTTGGTTTTGTTTTGTTTGCAGTAGTGTTTTGTTAGCCTTTATTTTTATTGTAGCCTATTAATGTCCTTTTGTTTTTCAATTTTTAATAAAAGATAATTCTTGACTTCCTTTCTTTCCATATAGTTCTTTTAGTTTTTTGGCTATACCTATCAGTGTTCAGATCTTACACCTGGCTCTGAGGTTAGGGGTCACCCTTAGTAGATAATGGGGACCCCTATGCTCTCTCAGGGATCAGACCTGAGTCAGCCACATACAAGGAAAGTGCTGCTGCTATGATCTCAAAATATATTTTCAGTGTATAACTGTCACTGTCTTCCCATTCTTCATCGATTTGCTCGAGTGGGCACTAGTAACATCTCTATTAAGTCCTGTTGCAAGTTAGTGTAACCCAAGAGCATTTGCTTGCTCCAGGGGCAGGAAGAGCCCCAAATCATTCTTCAGGTCATGGAACTGAGATCCATAATCTCATTTAATAATCTAATTTAATAAATTAAAATGTATTTTAATTTCTCTTAAATTCTATTTTACTAATTTAGTCTCCCATTTTATTCTTTCCTTCCACTCTTTAGTTTGAGGTTAAACCACTTGATTTAGTCCTTGTTTTCTGATAAAGCCTATTTCACTATTGTTTTAATTCATGAGCCTTTTTTCTTATTCTCTCAACCTCCTCCAGAAATAAACTCAGAACCAGGAATAAACCTTATAGATAGCTGGTACAGTCCTAAAACTTGAAAAGCTGTTTACTATGAAATTACCCATTTTCTCATCACTTTCACCTTGGTTTTTTTAAATTTATCTTTTTGGAACCGGAGTGACAGTACAGTGGGTAGGGTGTTTGCCTTGCATGCAGCTGACCTAGTCATCCAACAGAGACTCCTGAGCATGTCCAGGAGTAATTCCTGAGTGCAAAATCCGGAGTAACCTCTGAGCATCACCAGGTTTAATCCACAAAACCAAACACAACGAAAGTTGTCTTGTTACTTCAAGAGAGGTTTCTTTTCCATTTATAAAAATACGTGTAATATTTTATTCAGGGTCTGTTTATTAATAACAAATTCCTTTACTATTTTGAAAAAATTGTATCTCTACTTAAGTTTGAGTGATAGTCTAAATGGATAGAATAGTTTTGTTTGGACTTCTTTTTCATTCAGGACTTTAAAAAATGAATATGGGGGGCTGGAACAATAGTCCAGCGGGTAGGGCATTTGCCTTGATGTGATGGTCTCATGCCGGCCCAGGTTCTATCCCTGGCATTCCATATGCCCGAGCACCGCCAGGAGTAATTCCTGAGTGCAGAGCCAGGAGAAACCCCTGAGCATTGCCGGGTGTGACCCAAAAAAGCAAAAAAAAAAAATGAATATTGTACTTTAAAAAATATTCATGCATAATTGCTGATCAAATAAATTATGATTCTAATATCCTGCCCTTTTTTGAAAAGTTTATCTTGCAAAAAGCATTGTAATGACAGACTAGCTAAAGGACTTAATATAGTAAAAGGATGGAGATGGTGAAGCTGAGTAAATAATTTTGATCCTGTGTCTTTTGACATACAATGTATCCAAGATTACTTTAAGATAAATGTGTTAAGATAAAATATCAAAAAGAAGTAGAAGTAGCAGGAACTTTACAAAAGATGCATTTCTAATTAAATTAAATGATAGGTTAAACCTCACGACCTATTGTGAGGCTTAAACAAGACTGAGAAACTCTGCTTGGGTGAGATTTTGGTAAAGATCACTTTTTTAGTTGCCATAAAAGCTAATAATAGGCTAGATGGAAAATTTAGTACTATTTAGTTGCTTTTCAAAATGCCTTTTTCAGGCACTTAAAGTGGAAAAACTGAGCTGCATCTCAGTTGTATCTGTAAATAGTCACTTCTGAGTTTTATTTATGCTTTCCAAAAAGTAAGTTTGCTCTCTCTTTGACTAAAGGAGTTTAGTTCTCAATATATATTTAAAAATTAGCACAACACAATCTCAGGATGTTTCCTTTTTTTTTTTTACTGAGAAGACAATCCTATTTCACATAGTGTGCACACTTCTGCAGAAGCCTGAATCTTGAAATTCTTCCTTGCACTATAGTAAGCCACATAAAGCTTAATCAGATCACTGGTTTTGCACACTCATGAGTGCCTCAGTTTGAATGTTTAGCTTAGAATACTGAGCATTTATAGCTCTCTTTAACTTCATTTTTTTTGCAGTTTATCAATGAAATGGACACCCATGACATTAAGAAAATTCAAACAGCTCTTCTTTCAGGTTCTGGTCTGTTGTAAGAATAATTCTCAAGTGTCTTATGGTGTATGAGCAAAACCTATCTCCCCACATCACAAGGAAAAAAACAGAAGTGTATGTTTCCATATTCCTTGGTGCTTTTGAGTTAAGTGGAATTCCACTCTCCCTCTCGTTGTTTTTGAATGTTGCTCGTGAATATCCTACTCACTGCTGCTATCAGGCTTAGAGGAGTTAGAGAGCCCTGACTCCATGAGATTTTTCAATGGAGAGACTCAGTTCCACCAGCTGTGTTAAATTGAAGAGGGCCAGCCTAAGTAGTGACTTTTCTTCTACCTCCATAGGAGACAAATAAGCACATAGTGTATTTGGACTTGTGAGTGCCCTTTTCTCTTTGTACCCCATGTGGTCAGTCATTTCAAGTACTCTCATTTCAGCTCTACATATCAGTTAAGCGTAGGTTACTCAATTGCTTGCAGGTAGTCAAGCGTGCTGGTCGTTTTAGTTAGATCTAATCTCTGTTTCCCATTTGTGGACAAGAGTATTATCATACTTCAGCCTTCAAAACAAATGCATAAATGAGGGAAGTAAAAGCTTTGCAGGTGTTCTCCCATTAATGGATCAAAAAAGTGCTGCTTGTATTATACTTCTATTGGTAAAATATTTTTCTCTGCCTGTTTAGAATAAGACTAGTGCAATGCACTGCTGTTTAATTGCCAGCAAGGTCAAAGGTTTCATTTTAATTCCTAGATTATTTAAATGTTTTTTTAATTTATGAATAAAATGTTTTCTACTCAAACATATAAAAATGCTGTTTCTAGCTTAGCAGTTTCTGTTACAGAAGAATTAAATGCTATTTTGTGATGGATATGTTCTGAAATGAAATATTACTAAACTACTTATTGTAATCATGCCCAATTTTAGATTTAAAAAAGCAGTGGCTATGCATATCAGTATTTCCCTGTATCAAGACAGATGACCTTTTCTGCTAGCAGGATGCCAATATGATTTTATATCTACTTGCTTATTGACATGATAATCACTATCATTCTCATTATGTATTGTCATGATTGGTTAGGGCAGAGAAATAGTGGTAGAGCCCCTTTCTAATATCAGCAAGGCCCTGAATTTGATCCTTAATATCACATGAACCCCTGCACACAGGCAGGCAGAACCTCGCTTGCCCCTGATAATTGCCAAGCCCAAGCACCAATCTCTGAGGTTCACACAACCTGAGCACACATCGTACTGGATTCCTGAAGCTCCTCTGGATATGGGATTTTAAAAAATGTACATTAACATCACTTTGACCTTTTTTTATTTGGCAATGTTGATGATTTCACCACATATGCTAGGCATCTGTGACCCCAAACCATGTGACTGTCTGAACCATATCTATATTTATTATTAATAGCAAATGCTATTTTGTTGAAAGTGTATTTTTTCCTAACCACTATTTTTAGGGATTACCATCAATACGAAAAAACAGTTGCCAAACTACCAAAATGCTTACAGGTATTATCTAACAATGTTTATATAATTATATAAAGCCTTGCTAGCAAAAAGTCTGACTATTTACAGGATAATTTAAAAATTAAATCACAGATCCTATAGATCTATACTTTTCAAATATGAAACATTTAATTTCCCCAAGCACTCACTAGATTAAATGAAGAGTTAGTCTGATAATACCCACCCCATCAATATCATTTGCGTGCATTTAGTTGCTTTATCTCAGCCCTTACAAATGAACTGACATGGACTCCTTTCTCTGTAGGTTAACCCCAACTGATCTGAAATTTATATATAGATATAGATATAGGTAAATACATAGATTAATAAACAGATATAGAGAGCCAAAGTGTGAGTTATCTTTGCACAAAGTTATACAAACCATAATAATAACAGGTATTTGTTAAAGATCACTAGATCACTACATATCCTATTGTTCATCAATTTCCTTGAGCGGGCGCCAGTAACATTTCCATTTGACCCTATCATGTTCCAGTATAGCCCAATAGCTTCTGGTTGTTTCAGGAATGCGAAGAGCCTCAAAACTTTCGTTCATGGTCTTGATGAAATTTTTTTATAATATGTATAAATTTTTTTTACCTAACTGCACAATTTCATTTTTAATTATTTAGCAGATGGACCAGAAAATGTCTCTATCTTTATCCAGTTATTCAATGGCCAATTAGATGTAACAGTAAATAAAATAGAAATTCTATATCCCTTAAGAATTACAATTATTATACCAGGGCTGGAGAGATAGTACAGTGCACAAGGTGCTGGCCTTGCATACCGCTCACCTGGGTTCAGCCTTGCATACAGCCTACCCTGGCATCTTGTATGGTCTGTCAAGCCATACAATTACTGATGTGATTACTGATACAGAGAGAGAGGAGTTATCCCTGAGAATCACCTAGTGTGCAAGCCCCCCAAATTTTCCTTTTATTGCTTGTTAGTTCATAATCTATACCTTCAGAAATATTAAATTAAGACTTTTATAAATATCTAAACTTTACTATACACAATAACCAATTTCTAGCACTATTCCATTACCAAAAGATGCTGACAGTCTTCTAATTACCTCCCTTTTCCTATAGCTATCATCCTAGTTATCACTGGATGATGAATCAAGGAGTGAGTTTTCTCATTTGTGCCAGTGTTTTGCCTTTAGTTATATATATTCTTCATATGAGTGAAGCTATCTGGTAAAACTTTTACTTCTTCACTTATTTTACTTAGCATAACTACTTTCACTGTCTGTCTTACCGTTCATCATTGATTTGCTCGAGCGGGCACCAGTAACATCTCCATATGTCCTGTCTCAGACTAGTAGAGACCAAGGGCACCTGCTTGCTCCAGGAACATAAAGAGCCTCAAGCCATTCCATCAGGTCATGGGAATGAGGTCTATAATTGTTACTGGTATTTGGCATATCAAATACAACACGGGTAGCTTGCCAGGCTCTGCCGTGCGGGTGGCATACTCTTGTAGTCATCTCTGATCTCCAGCATAAGTTCCATTTATTTTGTCCATAATGATGCAATTTCATATTGTTGAATCACAGAGTAGTATTACATTAATATGTATACTACAGTTTATTAATCCAGTTGTTTGACAATGAAGATTTAGGTTAATTCTACACAGCGGTATTACATTAATATGTATACTACAACTTATTAATCCTGTTTTCTGACAATGAATGTTTAGGTTAATTCAACAGGGTAGCATTACATTAATATGTACCCTACAGCTTATGAATCCAGCTGACAATGAATGTTTAGGATGAGTCTAGGTTTCAGTTATCCTGAATGTTGCTTTCAACTTTGAAGAGTAAATATCTTTTTGAATTGCTGTTTGTGTAATCTTTGGAGAAATATCTTGGAGTGATATATTTATTTTCATTTTTTGGAATTTGATTATTTGCTTTCATTTTAACTTTCTTGAAAATCAATGAGCTAGAAGGCACTTGCTGACGAATGTTAGAGGCACGATTCTATTCTAATTTGCCCACCTAAGAAGTGCCAACATCTTCTCCATTTGTAACCTCAATTCTAGGTAGTGAAGTTTTTCCTAAGTGGGTAATCCTGCCCCACCACAAATATTCCAAAGGGTACTAGTGACATCCTGTGCAATTAGGGAGCATTTTCTATTGATCACATCATGAAAGAAAATTTATAGGGGGCAGTGAGCAAATTTTTTCCCCTGAAAAGTTAGTAGTAGGCCAAATAAAATTTGGGAGCCTCTGTTTTCACTGGACATTATTTCTTCCCTTGATCTATTTCTTATGTATCAAACACGAGTAAGATCATCTGCTAATTGTTATTTTTAGGTGATTTCTCTTAAAATTATCTCCTAGGGTTCTTTATATAAACAATTAAAGAATAATATTGTGCCTTTTCTCATAACTGAGTATCATTGAATTTTGTTTATAAATCATTGTGGATCTCTGTTTGCTAGATCCCTCTAAAAGGTATAGAAAGTTAATTTTAGTAATATTATAAAGAATGTGGCAATGCAAGTATCTGAAAGTATTTCTTAAAAGCCAATTCCTGACATTTGTGCTTAAATAGAAAAGCCAGTATAAGTCATCAGTTTATAGTCATTAATAGATAAACCTTAGGCAAACAAAATCCCACACCATATGACAAATAGTTCCTAAAATGCTTTCCTTTTAGTAAGCATTCAATAATTTATCTTTAACTAAGTAAGTTTTTTTGTTTGTTGGGGGCCACATGTCACTGTGCTTAGACTCACTCCTGTTTCCATCTCAGGATACTCAGAAATATTCAGAAACTGGTGGAAACAAGGGACCATATGCAGTGTGGGACAGGGTATTACCATGGTCAGTTATGCTCAAGGAAAGTACCTTACCATGCATACTACCTTTCTGTTCCCAAGTTAGTATTATTAATAGGAATACAATGAGCTTTCCATTATTTGGTGGAAAACACACACACACACAAACACACACACACACACACACACATATATATATATGTATGTGTAAATAATAACAATCCAGTTCTTAAAAGTCTATAATTAATAAAGAACATTAAATTTTTATTTTCCTAATTAGCCAAACAATTTATAGAATAAGTGAAAATTAAAAAAAAATTAACTCATATAATACCAACTGCATGTCAAACTGCATGAAAATAGCTATTTTTAACATGTCAAATAGATGAGTTTTGTTTTTATGTTTAAAGTATGCCCCCTACCAATATGTCAAACTCATTAATCTAAGTTTTACAGTTCAAACTTAATGCATTTTTTCTGTACATACACTCCCTTCTCCAAGCTAATACAGCAATTCAAAAACCAGAGGTCTAGTTCATGTTGACTTAGAGAGAAGACTGAACTACAAGTAATATTATGAAAAAATGCATATCAAAATAATAGGAGAAGGGGAAAAATAAAATAGTTTCTACACTTCCACTTGTTTGATTTTGCTGGGAATGTTATTCTCTAAGCTTCAATCTTATAGTCTGCAAAGAATAAAAGTCCTTTTATTCCCCTCAAGGGATGATTTAAAGACCCCTAATTAGTTGCTAATAAACAATCATTAAAAAATCAAATACTCTATGAATGTTTGTAATTAATACCTATAGATGTTTTTACATCTCTCCAGGGACAATCACGTGTGTTTTATAGGTCATATATGTACTATATATGGTTATAAAAGTAGAGGATATACATGTGGTATATATGTTTGCTTAGAGATAAAAAAGCATAAATATGTACAGATATGTGTACCTCATGTCACCCAAATATATTTTATAAACTAAAATAGTTTCCACTTATTCATAATACTTATTCATTATACTATTAATTTAGCAACATTTAATATACAAACTAAAATGTTTACTTTCAACTAGAAATATAAATGAGTATATTCCCATATCACTATCACTATCTTCCAGTTCATCATGTATTTGCTCGAGTGGGCACCAGTAATATCTCCATATGTCCTGTCTCATGCTAATAGAGCCCAAGGGCATCTGCTTGCTCCAGGAGCATAAAGAGCCTCAAACCATTATATTAGGTCATGGGAATGACCTAATATAATTGTTACTGGTATTTGGCATATCAAATACCACACGGGCAGCTTGCCAGGCTTGCCATGCCTGTGGCATACTATAGTAGTCACCTCTAAATACAGCATTTATTGATGAACCAAGCAGCCGCAAGCATTCACTTGAGCTGGTCTGTGATAGGCTCATCTGCTAGGTGGAGTTCTGATGAGGGGGAAGTCTAGATGTAGAAGATGGCGGCCCTCATAGAGTGGGGGGAACGGGGGACCATCTGGCTTGTTGCGAGGCTCTGCTGGGGTGGCCGGCCAGGGCTAGAACCTGCCATCCCTCCTGGCGCCCTGAGTGGCTGGGCACAGGGAGAGCAAGTAGCAGCTCTGCCCCATGTCTGTGAGTCTCTGGAGCAGCATACCTTGGCCTGATATGCCTCCCATAAAATGCATCTGAGAAAAGAAAATCCAATCTTTTCAAATGGATTCTGAGCTCAGATGGGAACAGGTTAGGTCACACCAACCAATAATCTTGATGACATCTCCCTGCTCCATGAGTCCCAGTTGGATCGGGCTAGCTTCGGTGAGGGGAAGGAGCCGGATCAGGAGCTGCCACAGCCATAACAGGGAATATCAGTTGATATTCCCATATACAACTGAAAAATGACTCCTTTAATGATCCACCTTGTTTTGTCATTTGTTCTAACATTTATAAATTATTGTTATTGTTACCTCAGTTGTAATAGTTGAAGTAAGCCTCATATGTAAGTTCCAGCAGTACACTGCTGCCCAAAGCCTCTGCATCTTGCCTGAGTTATCTCCTGCAGGTCACTTTGTAGATAGTGGCAGGAAAACAGTTTAGATCGTGACTCTTAATTGGCAGAATAGCTTATCATGTATTCATTTATCATGTTAGCTGGTATAAATATTTTCTCTCATATTACCACAATCATCGTGGGACTAGCCAGATCTTACCAATATATTTACTTGGCCACATTAGATCTCTAAGTATAATATAGTCATAATTAGACCAGAGAGAGATGCTGTTTGTCTCCAAGAAAGGTTGACTCTCTAATAAATAAGTCTAAAGGATAATATCCACAACAACTATGAAGCAAAGACAGTGATCTTGTGAAAACTTGGAGAAATATAAACCTGGCTGTAGAATATCCATGGTACAGATACATGCCCTTCCCCACTCTGCATAGGGCCTGCAAGGAAACTTTAAGGGCAGATCTTGAACTGGAACAATATTACCATTTCTATGGGATGAGGTGAGGGAAAGGCACCTGAAAGAATTGGCCTTAACTGCTATCCGTTGATGTGGGCCAGTCAGGGCTGAAAAGCAGTAGTTTTCTCTCTCTCTTTCTCTCACTCTCTCTCTCTCTCCCTCTCTCTCTCTCTCTTCCTCTTAGCCCTCTGCCTCTGCATTTTCTTTTTTTTTGTTCTCTGCCCTGTTTGACCTTAGCACATGATAGCGATCATCTTGGCCTAAACCTACACTTGGCAGGACCCAGCCAGGAAACTAAAGTCTGTGGGTTTCCTAATATTGATTGTATACCAGAACCTAGAACCTGTGAGAATAAAGCCCTTTGAAACTTTGCTGGATTTGCGAATCTTTCTCTATCCACGGCAGCCAATCCTCTGGGAAAGAAGGGAACCCCTCTCCCTGCTCCAGATTTTGCAGGGAAACCAGTGTTCTCCAACACAAAGTTTGGTTATTGTATTTATTCTGTTTGGTTTATTTAACTGGTTTATTTAACTGTTTGGTTTATTTAACTGTTTGGTTTATTTAACTGTTTGGTTATTGTATTTATTCTGATATTAGAAAAACATTCACAAAATGTTGACTGTGTTTTGTCTGTTTTTTTTAAATGCTAGTGTTTTTGTTTGTTTTCTGCACAAAACAGGTGCTCTGTATTCCTGATAAAATGACTTTTATTATTAACTGTAACTATTGTTAGTTGTAACTTCTTTTTTTGTATTTTCTTTATATATTCCTGAGCTTTCTGATTTATAACTGTTGCTTGTCTTCAAGTAGGCCTTTACAATTGGTCTATCATAGACAGTCTCCAGTCAGAGGTTAGGTTAGATAGAGAAGGGAACATGTGTGAATAAATGTCTAAAGGTCTGATACCAACATAGAACTGAGCATTAAATACAGACAAAAAAATGCAAATGATGGCTTCTAAGTGTGGTAGTGCAACCCACAATGTGTGGGAGAAGGAGGAGAGAGAGAGGGAGAGAGAGAGGAGATAAAGAACCTGCCATTTAGGCAGGATGTGGGAGGGGGGAGGGAATTGGGGGGCATGGGTGGTGGTTGAGGGGCACTGGTGGAGGGCGGGGTGCTGGAACACTGTGTGATCGAAACCCCCAAGTGTGAACAACGTTGTAATTGTATATCTCACTGTGGTATAATAAAATGTTAAAAAAAACTGATACTTGAATATGTATACACAGTACTGGGTTAAAAACTAAGGAAAAGCAATATCTAAGAAGGCACAAGAAAGTTGATACATTTGTAAAATAATATGCTAGGAATATACAAAACACATTAGGAAAATATGAATAGGGTGCTCTAATATCTGTGGCTCCAAGTTGTCCTCAATAATAAAATTCCTCTCCCAAATGCAATACAATCGAAATAAGCAAATGAAATTGCAAGTTAAAGAGTTTATACATTGCCACAGAAACATGAGCTAAAACTAAAAAATAGAAAGTTGGATGGATTAAAATATTTGCATTTACTGGATCAAATAAAGGGTTGATATGGAGTATATATAAAGTTCTAAAAGAGCAGGGCTGGAATGACAGCACAGTGGGTAGGACATTTGCCTTGCATGCGACCAACATGGGTTCAATCCCCAGCATATCATATGGTCCCACTACACCGACAGGAGTTATTCCTGAGTGAAGAGCAGGAGTAACCCCTGAGCATTGCAGGGTGTGACCTAAAGAGCAAAAAAAAAAAAAAAAAAAATAAAGTTCTGAAAGATTGACAACCAAAAAAAACACAAAAAATGGGGAGTAGAAATGGAGGGATTTATTTGAGGAAAACCAATAGATGGAAAGCAGGCACACTAGTGTGCTCATTGTCACTGTGTCACTGTCACTGATTTTTGTAACTATTACTATTTATTATTATTATTATTAACAATATTATAATTGTATTAATAATTATAATAATAATTATATTATGTATAATTATTAATGTGGTATTAATTATGTATCAATACCACATTGACGACATCGATGAAGAATACAACCAACTGGTTCAGCACCTCCATGATTGTGCAAAGAATGCCGAGAGAGAGAAAGACACAAAAGGATGCCTGTCTTCAGAAACTCTCGAGCTCATTCACCAGTGTGGCAAGGCGTGAGCCTCAGGAAACCAAATGCTGATGTCAAAGCTTGCTAAACAGTGCAGAGAAGCCATAATAGAAGACCTGTAAGACAGAAGAGCAGAAATACTGGAAGATGCAGCAGAAGCCGGAAAAGCATTTGCACCTCCTGCCTGTTCTTCGCCAACTATAAGACCAAGATGACTGCTCTCCGACGCCCTGATGGATCTATCACATCTTCCAGAAAGGCAATGGAGAAGATTATCCAGGACTTCTACTCAAATCTCTTTGATAGCCACATCCACCTGCCCGCATACCAAATTCCACAGGATGGATATGTCATTCCCAACGTTCTCCCTGCTGAAACCGACATGCCATCTCATAAGTAAAGAAGGGAACAGCACCAGGCCCAGACAAAGTCAAACCCGAACACCTGAGAATCTGCCGTCGGAACTCATCAATACACTAGCTCGGCTCTTCACACGCTACCTGACCAAATGCAAGGTGCCCTTCCAATGGAAAACCAGCAGGACAGTTCTAATGTTCAAGAAGGGAGACATTCACGACATCGGCAACTATCGCCCCATCTGCCTGTTGTCCAACATCTACAAGCTGTTCACATGAGTCATCCTGAACAGGATTGGCAGAACACTAGATGAAGGACAACCATGTGAGCAAGCTGGCTTCCGGAAAGGATTCAGCACAATCGACCATATCCACACAGTAACCAAGCTCATTGAGGTTTGTAGGGAGTACAAGATGCCGCTCTGTCTCTCGTTCATTGATACGCAGAAAGCCTTTGATTCCATGGATACTGAAGCAGTCATCGAAGCCGTAGCCAAACAGAGTGTTCAAACCCAATACATCAAGATCCTTCGTGAGCTGTTTTATGGATTCACCACCAGGATCTCACCATTCTACAAAGAAGTTATCATTGATGTCAAAGAAGGGGTTCAACAGGGTGATACCATTTCACCAAAACTCTTCAGCGCCACCCTCGAGAACATCATGTGACAACTAGAATGGGAAGGAATGGGAGTGAAGATAGATGGTTGGCAACTACACCACCTCTGCTTCGCTGATGTCATCTTTCTAATAACACCAAACATTAGCCAAGCGGCACAAATGCTGGCTGACTTTCACCAAGAATGTGGAAAGATATGTCTACAGCTGAATCTAAAGAAAACTATGTTTATGAAAAATGAACTAGTTCCAGAGGTCCCATTTACTCTCAATGGAAGAAACATCTCTGAGTGCAGCAGTTATGTGTACCTAGGTAGAGAAGTCAACATGATGAAGAACTTAAAACCTGAGCTGCGCAGGAGGAAGAGAGCGGCATGGAATGCCTTCAAAGGCATCGAAGAAATAGCTAAAACGACAAAGAACCTCCAGCTCTGGGCACATCTCTTTGACTCCACCGTTCTCCCTGCATTAACATACGCCTCAGAGACCTGGGCCCTATGAAAGCAGGATGAGAATGCTATTCGGGTCTCCCAGAGAAGAATCGAAAGAGCTATGCTTGGAATATCACGCCTCACTCAAGTGAGAGAAGGAATCGGAGTTCTGACCTCTGTCGCTATTCCAGAATCAGGGACTCTGTCTCATTTGCCAAGGCATCAAAAAATCAGATGGGCTGGACATGCAATGCGATTTGGAGACGACTGCTGGACTAGAGCCGTTACCGACTAGATCCCACGGGATGTCAAAAGATCACATGGCTGCCCACATACAAGATGGTCAGACTTCTTTGTCAAGACCCTAAAGGAACGGTTTGAGGCTCTTCATATTCCTAAATCAACCAGATGCCATTCATTGGCACGTGATAGGGTCCAATGGAAATGTTATTGGAGCCCGCTAGAGCAAATTGATGAATAACCGGATTCTAGTGATCAAGTGATTAGTGAAATCAAGATAACAATGAGATACCATCACACATATTAAAAATTCTTGGAACAATATGTTTTATCAGTTGGTGTTATGGAAAGGAACTCTCATTTAGTTGAAGTCAACCTCATATCCAACGCATAAGAATCTAAAGGTGGTAATGTGGCCTACTTCAAATTTTACGGAAAACAATATGAAGATATCTCAATAAACTAAGAATTAAGCTTCCATATGATCCAGAAATTTTACTTCTGAATAATTAATATCTTTGCTGGGCATCAAAACCAAGGCCACTTGAAAACAAATAACCAACTCTTCTATAATAACTCAAACCCTAGTGTTTATGTTTTTAGAAAGGAGATTGTTATGTCAAGACATTTTAAGGATTTAATTTTATTTCAGTTGCCACATTCATTAGAAAACAGTTTTAAAAAATTCATTTGTGAAAACAGTTTTACCCATAAATTGATATTTATGCTATTTGTTTGAATTTTATTACTGTTTTTTGAGGTTATTATGAACAAATGTATATATTTGGGATATATACAAATATATAAATAAACATAGACACCATGAAACAAAATTAATATATGTAAAATGCCACCATTATATAATTATGTATATTAGATTTACATTATAAGTCTGTATATATATAATTATGGGTATTTAATTTTTAATATATAGTTGTATATATTAGATTTACCCCTTTGAGTCTGTTATGGAAAATTCATTTTATAAACAATCAAGCATGTACCTACATTTCAATATTTTAGGTTTACTGCAAAGAACTCACTTTCTTAGAAAACATGTGACTGGTTTGCAGCAAGGTATCTCTTATTACTTTAGAATTAAAGTGTCATCTTCCAATACACAGTTCATTAGAATCAACAGTATTTGGCAGATGTAGTTAAACTGATTGTGAATGAGAAGAAACAATAAGACAATTGAAAAGTGAGTTCAATTAAGAAGTTGTTGATTGTGATGTATAGTTGAAGTTTTCTTTTTTTTTCTTAATTCCTCTGTGCCAGTGCTCGGGACCATGTTTTACAGTGGCTGGAACCCAGCACCATCTACTTTGAGCTCTCTCCCACCCAAGCACTGTGGTTTTCAGTGTCACTATTAAAAAGCAAAGAGTGGGCCGGAGCAATAGTCCAGCAGGTAGGGCGTTTGCCTTGCACACAGTCGACCTGGGTTCGATCCCGGCATCCCATATGGTCCCCGAGCACTGCAGGGGTAATTCCTGAGTGCAGAGCCAGGAGTAACCCCTGAGAATCTTGGGTGTGATCCCAAAAGCAAAAAAAAAATTAAATTAAATTAAAATAAAATAAAAAGCAAAGAGGGAGGAGCCGGAGTGATAGCATAGCAGGTAGGGCATTTGCCTTGCACTCTGCCATCCGGATTTGAGCCCCAGCATCCCATATGGTCCCGCACGCACCACCAGGAGTGATTCCTGAGCGAAGAGACAGGAGTAAACCTGAGTCATCGGATGTGACCCAAAAAGCTAATTAGTTAATTGGTTGATTGATTAAAGAGAGCCAGTTGATTGGGGGAGGCCAAGAGGAGAGATTGCAGAGCCGATCAAAACAAGAGCAAATCTAAGGAAAGAAATGTTGAAAGAACAGCAGTGAAATAAAGACTAGCGTGTTGACACCATTATAGGCCACCGTTGACTCTACTCAAACCTGGGTTGGTTAACACAGTGCAGCATTCTGCCAGTTGTGTTACTAGACGAGCCCCAAGCAAAATTCATCTTTAAAGAACTTGATTTAAATCAGACAGGAGAGATCAAGGGGCAGAAGGAATGCCTATGGGGCCCTAGGTCGCTTCCACATAACATGTACTCACAGCATCAACAGAAGTGACCCCCCACACACACACACAAACACACACAGCACTGCCCTGAGTGACCCCAGAACCAAAGTAAACAACCCTAAGGTAACATTGTTAAAAAAAGGACAATCAAAGAGGGCAAACTTAGTGACCCTGGTTTAGATCTATCCACAGGCACCCCTGGACGCCAACCTTGTGCCCCCAGGGCCCTGATTAACTCCAGCCCCTCCTCCTCCCTGCCTCAGTTTCTTCAGCGTGGAGCAAGAGAACTATGCTACAACTGAACTGGAGCATGCCTGCTGTGTTCCAGAGTGGCAGCATAGCAGATGGGTTGCTTGCCTTGCATGCCTCAGACTCGGATTTGATTCCCATCACCCTGAATGGCCTCCTGGACCCACCAAGAGTGATGCCTGAGCATTGCCCAAAAAGAGAAATAAGTGCCTGTTAAGGATCCAGAGACTCACAGACATGGGGCAGAGCTGCTACTAGCTCTCCCTGTGCCCAGCCACTCACGAGGTGCCCGGGAGGGATGGCGGATTCTAGCCATGGCCCACCACCCCAGCAGAGCCTTGCAAAAAGCCAGAAGACCCACCCTCCATGAGGGCCTCTATTTTCCACATCCGGACTTCCCCCTCGTCAGAACTTCACCCAGCAGACTAGCCTATCACAGCCCGGCTTGCTCGGCCGCTTGCGGCTGCGCAGTTCATCAATAAATGCTGGATTTAGAGATGACTACAGGAGTATGCTACCTGCATGGCGGAGCCTGGCAAGCTACCCGTGTCATATTTGATATGCCAAATACCAGCAACAATTATAGACCTCATTCCCATGACCTGATGGAATGGTTTAAGGCTCTTTATGTTCCTGGAGCAAGCAGGTGCTCTTGGGCTCTACTTGCATGAGACAGGACATATGGAGATGTTACTGGTGCCTGCTCGAGCAAATCAATGATGAACGGGAAGACAGTGACAGTGATTCTATTACTCATTTAAATGGCTTAATTTTGTTAAGGAAAATTTAGCAAAGACAACATTTAATCATTAAAGCATATAAGTAACATGAGACAGGATATAATTAGATATGAACTCATTCATACTAAAAAAAAATCAAGTGGGATAGTAAACGAAACAGAATAAATGGCAGATATATTTGCCTAACTCTGTGCAAAAATTGAAGTATTTCTATACTACTTTGAGAAGCAAGTGATTTACATTGTTAGTTTAAGAAAAATGTGCATATATGAATTAGTATCATTATTAGCAGAGACTTTGCTGAATTTACACAATGTTACCATCTTTTTAAAATCAGTTAGTAGGGATAGACCAGTAGCACAGCGGGTAGGGCGTTGCCTTGCAAGCAGCCAACCGGGTTCAATCCCTGGCATCCCATATGGTCCCCGAGCACCGCCAGGAGTAATTCCTGATTGCAGAGCCAGGAATAACCCCTGAGCAATGCCGGATGTGACCCAAAAACCAAAAAAAAATAAAATAATAAAATCAGTTAGTATAGTTTAGATTGTATGATTTTGGTATGAGAAATATCTAAATGGTTTAATAATTGTCTGCCTAATTTTCATACTCTTAAAATCAAGACCATTATTTTTATTTAGAAATATAAAGATATAATTATACTTTTAAACACTATTAAAGGAAAATATGAAAATGAAATACAACTTATAGAATTGTCAAGATTTTAGCAAAGTTGCTTGACTGGTGGTTCATATTTGTATTAGTTAAATGAGCAGAGTACAATTTTTTTTTGTCTTTTGATCACCCTGGATGTGCTCAGGCATTACTCCGGGGGTTTGGTGAATCATATGGAGTGCCAGGAATTGAACTTGATAAGCTGCATAAAAGTCTAGTGCCTTACCCACTATACTATCTCTTTGACCAGTCCATTGTTTTTCAATTAATATTAAAAAGGAATATTTCAATTTTTAAAATATTTTATTATTATATTTGCCAATGAGAGATCCGAGTATGATCCTTCTTCTCGGCAGCCAGGGCTGAGACCCGGAACCATGGAACCTGCAGGACCTGGATCGGGATGATTGTAGTATTATCCCGGGCAGCAGGTACTGCCTGGGACATGCACACATTTGGGAGGGTCAGCAGGATAAGGCTCTCTCCAGCAAATCCAGCTCAGGTTAGGAGCTACAGCTGAGAGCTGAAATGAGCTAGGCCAAGGCTCCTTGCTAGAGCCCGAAGTAGATACTACCGTGCCTCAGCCCCATTGGGATTGGCCCAGACCCCCCTAGGGAATGATGGTGCTTAGCTTCTAAACTCTCCTGCTCCTGTAATTCTACCAGATAGAAGAGTCGGATGTACCCACTCCCACTTTTTTTTCCTGACCTGTGCAGTGTTGAGGGAAGATGGGAGAAGCCGGCATTGGGATTGGCCCAGACCTGGGGCTGGAAGCAAGCCCTTTCATACACTCGTGGCTGGGAAGGTTGAGAACTGGGGCCCTCCGCTTTCCTCATCAATCCTTGTTACTTGAACAATCTCTGTTTTGAAGTGTTGGGTGGGAAGGTGACTGTCCAGGGAGTTGATTTTGTTTAATTTTTTTTGTTTTTTTTGTTTGGTTTTGGGACCATACCTGGGACAAAGTAACCCCGGAATCACTCCTGGCAGTGCTTGGGGGACCATATGGGATTCTGGGGAGTAAATCCTGGCAAGTGCCCTATCCACTGTACTATCTCTCCAGCCCCAAGCAGTGAGCATATCTTTGACCAGAGAGAGCTTGGGGTTTCCAACATTCAAGTTGGTTCCAACTCAAAGGCCAGAGCTCAGGCCCCATACCACCACCCTTAAACCCTGTTGCCCAGGGCTAGGACAAACGATGCCAAAGGAAGAGGCCACCGTGTGTGTGTGTGTGTCTGATTGTGAGTCTGCACATGTAGTCTGCCTCCGTTTATCTCGGTCTATTCGCCATAGGTATCTGTTCTAATGTCTTATGGGGAGAGGGTACAGGGAGCTGCTGAATGGGGAGCTGTACTGGCTCAGATCGCTGGGACCCACCCTGCCCCACACTCAGTGCTTTCCTGCCTGCCACCTCCTGCACCGGGAGCAAGAGGAGGGGGCTGCAGTGACACACTAGGGCCATGAGACCCAAGGCACAATCAATGCAAAGGGAACAAGGAGGGGCCAACTCCTTCCTCTACTGTTTTTGAGAAGAAAGAAATAAAACCCAAGGGCCATTGACTGCCCTACTTGTCTGCCTGTGTAGCACATGTCTGCTCTAGCCAGGAGGGCTAGGGGCCTGGTGCGAGGGGCCCTGGATGTCCTCATGGTCTGGGTCACAGCCCTGGCTAGGGCATCGTGGTGCCAGGCTGGCTCCTTGGCTCTGGTAACACTTGTGCCGTTTGGAGTGAGTGCCACATCCCTGGTCACATGTGTGGGTGAGTAAGGGGCAACGGGGAGTGCGTGGTCTGGGTTTGTCCTTGGCGTGGTCCCTATGCGCGAGTGCCCGGCAGCTTTATTGTGGTGTTTCCTACTGCTCCATCACCTCCCCATCGTACCCCACAACTCTCCAGATTCCCCTTGGGCATCCCCTTTCTCCTTGGATTCCAGGCCTGGGAGGATTGGGAGAGTCACACTTTTAGATGTGAAACTATGGTAGAATAATGAGCAGTTGACACCAGGGACATTGCTTCTACCGAAGCATCAAACATTGGATGGGATGAATATGCCCTTCGTGGAGGAAGTATGTAGTTGTGGGCATGTGATGGGGAGACTCGGGTCTCATATGGGTGTTGAGTGAATCTGTGATTTTCATCCAGACTGAGGTTTTCTGAGATCCCTGGTTAGAGACAAAGAAGTTGAGGGAGACTCAGGGACCCAATTTTCTTGTTTTAAGTACTATAGCAATTGTTGTAAATGGTAGCAGAGCCTGGCACGCTACCCATGTTGTATTTATATGCCAAAAACAGTAACTAGAATAGACCTCGTTCCCATGGTTTGAGGCTCTTCGTGTTCCTGGAGTGAGCAAAGGTCCTTGGGCTATCCTAGCATGCAACAGGGACAAGTGGAGATGTTACTGGCGCCCACTCGACCAAATCGATGAAAAATGGGAAGACACGTAATAAAAGTGACAAGTGATTTGCCAATGATATTAACATTAATGATAACAAAATAACCTATTTTTTGTTAAAATGAATTTTTAATAAAAATGATTTGTTATGATTGGAACAATTTTTGTCTTTTAAAAATTTGTGGAAAATCAAGTTTTTCTTTTATTCACTTTCAAACCAATGTCTTGGTTGTAAATAAGTCAGAACTTTTTACAAAAATGTTAAAATCATTCGCAGTTGCATCAAAATTTGAATAGCACCAGTGGTAGCAGAAAAAATTAATTATTTGACAGTGAATGAAATGACTTTCTCACAGAACATAAATAAGTTTAGATTGTTTCCAGGTCAGAAACTGTTTAGCTATTTTTTTTAAAATCTGCAATTGTACCTTTCTGCATTGACAAAACTTCCTTTCTACCTGAAAGCAAGTGGCATGCATATGATTTGGGATGTACTGGTAATTAAATATGAAAATGAGAATGTTAGAGATACAAAGAACAGTTCCTTGTAGAACTTGAGGGACATTATATGGTACCAGGAATTGAACCCTGGTCAGCTGCATGCAAGACAAGTACCCTACCTGCTATACTATTTCTCAACCCTTAAACTATGATTCATAAGGAATCAAAAACCCAATAGATTTACAAAGAGGTTCATTTTGTTTGTATCATATGAATGAATGTGACTTATTCCTTGTTCAGAGTGTCAAATAAATTTATTGATCTTGTTAGTGTAATCATAGCAGTATTTCTTGATATAATGCTTGCCTTTTGTAGGATTCTCAGAATTAAGAAAATTTTCATAGAAACAACACATTTACTATATAACTAAAATGCTTGAAGTAAATTATTTGCATTCATCTGTATATAATGAAAAATATTATATGCCTAAAATGTTAGTATCAATACTTAAAAAATAAATAAAATGGAATTTGATTTTGCAAGTTATGTTAAGCATAAAATACTATTCAGCATTATTTAAATTTTCCAAAGCACATAACTAAAATGTGAGCTAAATATTTCTGAGGATTTCATTTGAGATAATGATTCAAAATTTTAATTTTTCTTTTTGATTTTTAAGCACTGATTTATTGTTACAGTCTCAAACCCTAACTGTGAGCCTCAAAAATGTAGTACTAAAAAAGACTAAATGACTAAGGAAAATAATTGGACCTATCAAATTTGCATACTCTAACAATTCCTTCACCATTATAGATTACCCGTATTCATTATAAAGATTATAGTTTGAATTGCTTCACACAAAAACTACATTCACTTATGATTATTGAACTCAGAAATAAGTTGTGCTTAAGAGCACAATTTAGGGGCCAGAGAAATAGCACAGCGGGTAGGCATTTGCCTTGCATGCAGCCAACCCAGGTTCAATTCTCGGTATCCCATGTGGCCTAGGGATCATCACCAGGAGTAATTTCTGAGTACAGAGCCAGGAGTAACACCTGGGCTCTGCCGTGTTTGACCCTCCAAAAAAAAAGCAAAAAAAAAAAAAAAAAGCAGTTTAAGAATCATAGCAAGTCTTTTAATGGTCCTTGAATAATCCTCAGAATATATTTTACTATCAATTTTAACCCAAACTTCAATATCTGACCATGGAACTACTTTTATTTCATGTTCTCTAAAAATTCATTTATTTTAATATTGACTATCAACTTACATCAATAAATTATTTATTTTTTCTTGTTGATAAGAAGTTGAAATATACAATAAAAGCAAGATTTAAAATATTAAAATATGTCATTTATGTTTTTAATTCCACCTATATTGTGGGCTTCCAAGTAAAATATTTCTTGTGTTTACATTAACTGCTTCCATGAACTCAAGAGAAGAATTCACTTAGTACACAGAATTCAGAGAAATCATAAAGATAAATGAGGGAAATTTTTTCTTATTCAAGAAATAAGGAGCAAGTGAAAATGGAAAAAATATGTTTTTTCTTTAGAACATTTGTAAAGTATAAATTCAAAGTTTTATTTGAAATAAAATGAACTCTTATGGAAGTAAATGTAAATCTAACACTGGGCATATGTTTATTGCACAGTAAACACTCAATAAGTGCTTAACAATGATTGAACAAATAAATCAGCATTTTTCTAAATACCAAGTATCAGAGGCTCATAATGTAAGAAACAGTCTCTCCCTATCTTCTTACCAGTTCCTTGGTTTTGTACAATTTGCATATTCTTTTCTACTACCTGAGATGCTCTGACTTTATTAGTTAACTTTTCACATTATGGTATTCTACTGGTTTCTATGCAAGTAAGTTCAAGGTCTTGGTTTCCATTAAGTCTAGTACTTGGGTCATACTAATTCTTCCTGTTGACATCTACTACGCTTCCATTTCATACTCAACTCTTACTTTGTTACAACCAAAGAATTTACATCAATTTAGAATTCCGATTTCTTGAAGAAAATAATAAGAGCTCTATATTTTTTAAATATTTTATTATACCACCGTGTTGGGGAAGGCCGCCAGGGTCCCCGACAGTGCTGGGAAGTGAGTTCCCTTCTACCTTGAAGTCGGTGGGGGAATGGATGAAAACTCAGGAATCCGATGCAGTTTTAAAATGCTTTACTTATCACAGGTTCAGGCATACAAGTCAGCAATAGGAAAAACCCTGTGCTTAGGATTCCTGGCTAGAACCCCAGCTATGTGTAGGCCAAGATGGCGGTCACCACGTGTAAAAGCCCTGTAAAGAGGGAGACAAAGACAAGACTCCCAAGAGGGGTGCAAGCTCACAAAGAGAGAGCCCAGAGAGAGAGAGAGAGAGAGAGAGAGAGAGAGAGAGAGAGAGAGGAAGCAGGCTGGTTATATACCCTTGCAACTCAACCTCCCACTATTATGGGAAGCAGGAAGGGTTAAATGCCCTCAGGCAATTTCTCCCAGCACCTCACCTAGACTCTATTATATGCTAATATTTTGAGCCAAGATCTGCCTGGAAATGCCTTTATAAGGTAGAGAAGAAGGTTTCTGAGATGGCATGTCTCTGTACCAAAGATTAATACTAATGCCAGTTAAATATTTCTCCAAGTCTTCACAAGTCTCTTCTACTTCATGGTAGTTTTGTATTTTAGTTGCCTTTGAGTTATCAGGGAGCCATGCTTGCTTGCTTGGAGGCAAACAGCATATCTCTCTGGTCTAGTTGCTTAGAGATCCAACATGGCCAGGCAAATATGCTGGTAAGATCTAGCTAGTCCCAGGATGATTGTGGTAGCATGAGAGAATATTTATACCAGTTAGTACAGAATATGTGGTCAGATAAACTGCCATATTTAGACTACCCCCTTATCTACGGAGTGATTTGCAGGAGGCAATCCAGAGCAGATGCAGAGGCTCTTAGAGGAGTCCTGCAACACCACCGTGAGACAAACAATTACAAAGATGTTCATGTTTGGGTCTCGGTCATACAGTGTTTCAGCACCCATCCCTCCACCAGTGCCCATTTCCCACCACCAATGTCCCGATTCCCTCCCCCACTCCCCTAGACTGTCTCTATGGCAGGTTCTTTATCTCTTTTTCTCTCTCTCTTTCTCTCTTCCTTCACTTACATATTGTCTTACTGGTTATCATGTGTATCTTTTTGCCTTTATTTAATGCTCAGTTCTAGGTGGGTAATAGCACTTTTGACAATTATTAGCACACTGTTCCCTTCTCTATCTTACCTAACCTCTGACTCCCACACGTTTGTGGTAATTTCAAACTTTGACAAGACCTCCTGATCCACATTTTGTCCAACCTTAGAAATTGGTATCGTTATATGTCTATGTCTATGTCTACGTCTATGTTTATGTCTATGTCTATGTCTATGTCTATGTCTATGACTATGTCTATGTCTATGTCTATGACTATGTCTATGACTATGTCTATGTCTATGACTATGTCTATGTCTATGTCTATGACTATGTCTATGTCTATGTCTATGTCTATGACTATGTCTATGTCTATGTCTATGTCTATGTCTGTGACTATGTCTATGTCTATGTCTATGACTATGTCTATGTCTATGTCTATGTCTATGTCTATGTCTATGTCTATATGTATTTCAGTCATGAAAATAAATGCGTCATTCTATATCTGTCTTTTTTCCTTCTGGCTAATTTCACTCAACATGCTCCTTTCCATGTCCATCCATTAATAGGCAAATTTCATAACTTCATTTATACTAACAGCTGCATAGTATTCCATTGTGTAGATGTACCAAAGTTTCTTTATCCAGTCATCACTTCTCAGGCAATCTGATTGTATCCAAATACTGGCTATTGTGAATTGTGCTGCTATGAAAATAAAAGTGGGGGATGGTGTTTCTGCTGTGTGTTTTTGGCTTCTCCAGGTATATTCCCAGGAGTGATATGGCTGGGTCAAATGGGAGTTCAATTCCTAATCTTTGGAGGAATGCCCATATTGTTTTCCAAAAAGACTGTACCGAACAACGCTTCCCACCAACAATGGATGAGAGTCCCCTTTTCCCCGCATTCATGCCAGCACTTGCCTGTTCTTGCTTTTTTGGATATGTGCCATTCTCTGTGGTATGAGATGATCTCTCATTGTTGTTTTGATTTGTATCTCTCTGATGACTAATGATGTGCATTTATTCATCCGTCATTTGGCCATTCAAATTTCTTCCTTGTCGAAATTTCTTTTAATTTCTTCTCCCCATTTTTTGATAGAATTAGCTGCTTTCTTCTTGTAAACTTCTACCAATGTCATGTCCTGGATATTAACCCCTTATCAGATGGGTATTGGGTGAATATTCTTTCCCACTCTGTGGAATGTCTTTGTATCTTGGTGATTGTTTCTTTTGAGGTGCAGAAACTTTTTAGTTTCATATAGTCCCATATGTTTATCTTTCTTTCTAGTTGTATTGTTAGTGGTGTTTCATCTTTGAAGACGTCTTTAGCTTCAATGTTGTGGAGGGTTTTCCCCTATATTTTCTTTGACACACTTTCTGGATTCAAGTCTGATATTGAGATCTTTAATCCATTTTGATCTGATTTTTTGTGCATGTTGTTAGACAGAGGTCCAAATTCATTTTCTTTACATGCAACTGCTCAGTTATCCCAGCACCACTTGTTAAAAGTGTTCCTTGCTCCATTTCACACTTTTGGCTCCTTTATTGAAGATTAATTGTTCATGTATTTGAGTCTGGTTGTCAGAATACTCAACTCTATTCTATAAGTCCACAGGTCTGTTTTTATTCCAATACTATGCTGTTTTAATTACTACTGCTTTGGAGTAGAGTTTGAATTTGGGAAAAGTGACGCCTCCTGTCGGGGACACTGCCTGAGTCCCAGACAGTGTCAGGACAGAAGTTCTCTTCTACCTCTGAGGACTCCGGGAAGCGGATGAAGACTCACGAGTCGGCACAGTTCCATAAAGGCTTTTAGTTTTTTTTTTATTAAACATTTTATTATACCACCGTGATATATACAATTACAACATTGCTCATGTTTAGAGGTTCGGTCACATAGTGTTCCAGCACTCCGCCCTCCACCAGTGCCCATTTCCCACCACCAATTCCCTCCCCCTCTTATAGCCTGCCTAAATGGCAGGTTCTTTATCTCTTTTCTCTCTCCCACTCTCTCTTTTCCTTCTCTTACACATTGTGGGTTGCACTACATACACTTAAGAAGCCATTATGTGCATTTTTTGCCAGAATTTAATGCTCAGTTCTAGGTTGGCATTGGCCCTTTCCACATTTATTCACACATGTTCCCTTCTCTGTCTTACCTAACCTCTGACTCCCACACATTTGCAGTAATTTCCACTTTTGATAAGACCACCTGATATATTTATGTCATGCAAATAAATGCAGTCTTTTAATAGTACAAAAGCTCTACCACTGCAATCAATATAATGAAAGATCTAGCTCTGGTCAGAACTTAGACCATACAAAAGAGCCTAAGTCTCCCACCAAAAGAGAGAGAATCTCACCCGAGAGGAGTCCTACCCAAAAGAAGGAGCAAAAAGCTAAGGAGCAAAAAGCTGAGGAGCAAAAAGCTGGTCTCCTTATATACACCAAAGTAATCCAACCTGGAGTGTCATGTCAACAAAGAACTCTAGACAGAGTGTAGAAGGGCGGTGCCACACCTTATTGCAGGTATAAACAAAGACTAATCCTGAGATTATCTCCTTATGTAAAACACTGGGAGAGAGAGAGCTGATATAAAGTAATGCACCTTAATTTCATGAGCTTCATGTAATCTAGATGGTATCCTCAAGGGCCTTTTTATTTATTACCTGCACCAGGGTGACTCTGAGTATCTTGTTCTCCATATACTGAAAGAATCACACTTGCCTGCTTGAGAACAAACTAGTCTCCTGGTAAATTCTAACTGTCCCACACTGGGTGCAATGGGTATAAAGAGGATCTGTGCCCAATCTAGAAAACATAGAAGTCTTAGTAGATGTATAAATCAGAAGTCTTTCAGTCAAGGTGACTTCTGTAACTTCCACACCCTCTAGCAGTGTTTACATAGAAGAGCGGTCTCATTAGGAATGAATCTTGGCTTAAATAGTTTAAGCTGTGAGTGGGCAAAACACCAAAGCTCCCAGATTAGTTAAATCTGTCATCCAACACCTCCCATCACTTTATCACAAGGATTGCTTTAGCTATCCGTGGGGGTTTATTATCCATACAAATTTCAGGAGTGTTTGTTCAATTTTTTGGAAGAATGTCATGGGCATCCTTATAGGGATAACATTGAATCTGTATAAAGGTCTAGGAAGTATTACCACTTTGACAACGCTGATACTCCCAATCCATGAGCAGGGAATGTGTTTCCATTTCCTTGTGCCCTCTTTTATTTCTTGAAGTAACTTTTATTTCTTGAAGTAGCTTTTTTTCCTCAATCCGGCCCAGGTATGCTGGTCCAGAGACTCTCACACATGGGGCAGAGTTGTTCCTTGCTCTCCCTGTGCACAGCCGTTCATGAGGCAGTCGGGAGGCATGGCGGGTTCTAGCCCTGGCCCGCCACCTCGGCAGAGCCTCACAACAAGCCAGACCACCGCTCCTCACTCCACGGGCGCCGCCATTTTCCACTTCTGCACTTCCCTTTCGTCAGAACTCCACCCAGCAGACCAGCCCATCACAGCCCGGCTCGCGTTCATCAATAAATGCTTTATTTGGAGGTGTTTAAAAGAGTTTGCCTCCCGCTCGACAAGCCTGGCAAGCTTCTCGTGTTGTATATGATATGCCAAATTCCAGTAACAATTATATTAGGTCATTCCCATGACCTAATATAATGGTTTAAGGCTCTTTATGTTCCTGTAGCAATCCGATGCCCCTGGCTCTACTGGCATGAGACAGGACATATGGAGATATTACTGGTGCCCGCTCTAGCAAATAGATGATCAACGGGAAAATCGTGATCGTGATCGTGATCGAACTTTTTGTAGTTCTCTTTGTACAGGTCCTTTACATTCTTCGTCAAACTGATTCCTAGGTATTTAATTTTCTGTGGCACAAATGTGAATGGGATCGTTTTTCTTAATATCCCTTTCTTCTCTTTCGTTATTTGCATATAGGAAAACCATGGACTTTTTGGGTATTGACTTTGTACCCTGACACTCTACTATAGGTATCTTTTGTTTCTAGGAGCTTTTTGGCGAGATTGTATAGAATCATGTAGTCTGCAAATAGTGATAGCTTAACTTCTTCCTTTTCTATCTGGATGACCTTAATGTCCTTTTCTTCTATGATTGCTATGGCAAGTAATTCCAGTACTATATTGCATAGAAGTGGTGAAAGTGGGCAACCTTTTTGTTGTCCCCGGTCTTAGGGGAAGGTTTTTAATTTTTCTCCATTGAGAATGGTGCTTGCTGTGCACATTTGTTAGATACTTTGACTGTATTGAGGTAGGTTCCTTCAATTCCCATTTTCTGGAGGGTTTTAATCATGAACGGGTGTTGGATCTTGTCAAATGCTTTCTATGCATCTATTGATAGGATCATATGGTTTTTATTTTTTCTCTTATTGATATGATTTATTATGTTGATTGACTTGTGAATGTTGAACCATCCTTGCATTTCTGGGATGAATCCTACTTGGTAATGATGTATAATCTTTTTATGAGTCTTTGGATTTTGTTTGCTAGTATTTTGTTGAAGATCTTAGCATCTGTGTTCATAAGGGAAATTGGTTGTAGTTTTCTTTGAGTTCTTCTCTCTGCTTTGGGTATCAGGGTATGTGTACTTCATAGAAGTTATTTGGGAGTGTTTCTGTTTCTTCCATTTCCTGCAAAAGATTGAAAAATATTGGCATTAGGTCCTCTTAAAGTTTTGGAAGAATTCACTAGTGAATCCATCTGGACCTGGGGGCTTTTGTGTTTGGGTAGACTTTTAATTACTGTTTCAATTTCCTCCATGGTGATAAGCTTATTTATGTATTGGAGGTCTTCTAGTTTCGGCTGTGGGAGATTACAGGACTTCAGGAATTTATCCATTTTCTTCTAGGTTCTCATGTTTCATGGCATACAGGTTTTCAAAGTAATCTCTAATAATCTTTTGGATTTTTGTGGTTTCTGTTGTGATGTTCCCCTTTTCATTTCTGATTCTGTTTATTTGGGTTCTCTCTTTCCCTGTCCTTACAATTCTTACCAGTGATTTGTTGATCTTGTTTATTTTTTTTCAAAGAACCAGCTCTTGGTTTCATTAATTTTTTGGATTTTTTTTTTGGTTTCTAGCTTAATAAGTTCCTTTTACTCTAGAAAAATATATCCATATAATCATGCAATATACATTTCCACACTTACTCCCACACACACTCATCTTCAATGAACTACAAATATTTTGTGTTTCCCTACTTTAGAATTTTTTGTTTAATGATTTGGCTATGCCATCAAAAACAAATAACTTCCTTTTGAATATTAATATTTTGGCATTTCTTGATGACTTGATGACTTGATCACTTGATATCCCGTTATTCATTGATTTGTTCAAACGGGTACCAGTAATGTTTCCATTTGATCCTACATGTGCCAGTGTAGCCCAATGGCATCTGCTTGCTCCAGAGCCTCAAACTGTTCATTTAGGGACTTAACGAAAAATCTGACCATCTTGTAGGTGGGAAGCCTCATGATCTTTTGACACCCTGTAGGATCCAGTCAGTAAACTGAGAGTTTTTGAAGACAAGTGTCCTTTTGTGGCTTTCTCTCTCTGCGTTTTTCAAATTTCTTGATATTATCCTACATTTATGTTTCTGGTCCTAATTCCTACAAAGTGTGCCTTTTTTTTAAATGAGGAAAGCTTCCATTTTCAGCAAACAATTTCAGGTAGGCTCACTATTTCATTCAAGGAAAATCTATTTTGTGAAATTTTGCTCTTCTCTTAGCTTTTGTATATGATGATGTACAAATTTTTATATATTTTATTTTGTACATGGCTAAAAATTTTCATAACATCATTTATTTCAAAGACACTTTTCTTCCTTCAAATAACAAAAAATGTACTACATTTTTTGTCTAAAAATAGACAACTTCAATCCACTTTACGAAATTCTGCTTTTTATTACACTACCATATTGTTTTGATTATTGTAGCTTTTCAATGGAAAATCAGGGAATGCAGTGCCTTCCACCTTCTTTTGTTCAGCTTTGTCACCAGTCACGACAAAACTAGTTTAATTCCTGGGTCTGTAGTCCAGCCGCAAGCGGCAGCGCAATTCATCAATAAATGCTGGATTTTGAGATGACTACAAGAGTATGCTACCCGCACGGCAGAGCCTGGCAAACTAGCCATGTCATATTTGATATGCCAGATACCAGTAACAATTACAGACCTCATTCTCATGACCTGATGGAATGGTTTGAGGCTCTTTATGTTCCTGGAGCAAGCAGATGCCCTTGGGCTCTACTTGCATGAGACAGGTCATATGGAGATGTTACTGGTGCCTGCTCAAGCAAATCGATGATGAACGGGAAGATAGTGATACAGTGACAGTCTGCAGTCCATCAGTAATAAATGAAAATTTGGTATACAGAATTCCAGATGCTTATGGTGTTAGTTATTTCTCTAACAGCTTCAGGTAGATAGTTTTGTATCTGGAAGTTCTATGCCCAGGTCTATGGTTCATTTCTTTTTGGTTCCTCACTGGGCTACCATCTTTGCTCCTCTTGGTCTATTCTGGCTTCTTACTGGTTCTATCCTTTACAGCCTACAATTGTTTTTCTAACATGCCACTAAAGTTCTGTAATCTAACACTGAGGCTCTGACCTCTGCCTCTCATGACTCATAGTCCAGTGGCTGTTTTCTTTGACTTTCCAGGGCTTTCTAGCCAGTGTCTGTAGGTTAAAAGTGTTACTTTGTTGCTGTTAGTTGGGCACAAATAACAGGTCAAAGAGAAGCTTCTATCTATTATGGCTCTAGTTGCAGGGAAGAGATATTAAAGGGGTGATAGCTAGCTAAGGCCCCTTGACTCTCTGCGTCATTATTTATAAGAATGATGTTGCAAATTTGAGGTCACCTGTTTTTATCTGCCACCCATTTTCCCAGGGTGAAATTGCTGCTCTTCAGTCTCTGCACAAAAACCCTCCTCCATGGACTTATCCTCCTTACCTGTCTCTTTGTCTGCAGCTCCTTATTCCCTGATACCACATTTTAATTCTATCAGAAATAATTGTTTAGTGAATTTTCTCAGCATGAATTGTGTCATGCAGAGTCTTCATACTGAAAACAGTACATTGTTGGTAGATAAAATGGACTAGTTGACTAACTTGAATATTGTATTAGTGTTCATTGAAAAACCCAACATAATTAATCTTTCTAGACTAATGTATAACTTTACTACAGAGAAAATATAGAATTATTATAAAATGTATAAAGAAAACCTATGACTAGAATAGTCATACAGTGGTTATAAAGAAAAGCAAGAAGAGTTGGTTTACATGACTTTATATGAATTATTATATAAGTACAATCATTGAAACAGTGGTTGTATCTTTAGTGTAACAGGCACACAGATTCATAAAATTAATAAAAATTTTTAAAACACTTTTCAAGTTTGACCCCCAAAACGTTTTTGGGAAAGGATGTTAATTATAAAAGCAATTAAACGTGGTATTGTTAGCATTTCAGTATTGGTGCTGGAGTAATTTACTATCTGTATGTAAAAGAATGGTTGTGGTTTCACATCTTATGTAATAATAAAATAAATCATAGGTGAATTGCAAAACATTTTAGTCATGGGGCCCAGTTTCCTTCCCCGAATATCAAAAAGGAATAAAAAAAAATTTTTAAGAAAAACTAGGCATAAAAGTTTCAGAAAAAGATTTGACAAAATACCGTATTTTTATAACCTAACAATCCATATAAGAAAATGTTGACAGGAATTCACTGAAACTAAAAATATTTTACAAGTTAATTGGAATTTTAAAATAACAGAATCAGATAAATATTTGTAACCCACACATCTTAGAAAGACAGTTATGTAGTATATATACACAGTTAATACTTTTTTTTTTTTGTTTCATTTTGAGGTCACACCTGACTTTGCTCAGGGATTACTACTGGCTCTGCATTCAGGTATCACTTCTGGTAGTTATCAGGGCACCAACACCCTATCCACTGTTCTATTACTCTGGTCTTACTTATTGTTTTCTAAATACCAAAAAATATTCCAATCGGAAAATAAGAAATGCTATAAAGGGAAATATACCTTTAATTTAGGACAATAAAAAGAAGTCAAAGATCTTTAACACTTGCTGTCAAGGTACATGAAGTTTTTTTTTCCATAATGAGCTATTAAACACACTTTTAAAAAATTGCTGAAATAAAGGAATCTGACAAGTTCAATTGCTATTAATGATGTAGAGGAACAAATTTTTTATTTTCTTTCTTTCTTTTTTTTTGCTTTTTTAGTCATGCCAGGCAATGCTCAGGGGTTAGTCTTGTCTCGGTACTCAGGAGTTACTCCTGGTGGTGCTCAAGGGACCATATACAATGCCGGGATCTTACCCTGGTCAGCTGTGTGCAAGACAAATGCCCTACCTGCTCTACTCTCTCTCTGATTCTGGAACAAGATCATTTATATAATGCTGTTAGGAATGTTAAATGCCAATTCTCTAGAAAGCAGTGGTAGTTTTTAGATAAAACATGAACCTGATATATACCAGCCCATTCAAGTTGCAATGAATTGCATAATTTATTCCTTCCTAGAAGTTAGCAGCCACATAGTATTCCACTGTATATATGCAACACACTTTCATTATACGATATCATATTAAGTGAAATCACTTAGGAAAAAAGACAAATACTGAATTATCTCACTTATTTAAAATATAAGTGTATATAAGAAGTTATATACAGTTTAACTTATATATGTATGTTTGCATATTTATAAATATATAATAACTTCTATAAGTTATACTATATATAGGTTAAATATATACTTATATATGTATATATGCATATATATATTTGAGTTAGTAGCTTAAATTTTGTGTCATGGAATGATCAAGAATTTTATGTACAAGTTTATGTTAATAGGTTATATCATTTGTATCACTTGTATCACTTGTCTTTCCATTGTTCATCCATTTACTCAAGTGGGCACCAGTAACATCTCCACTAGCATGTCCTGTCACATGCTAGTGTAGCCCAAGGGCATCTGCTTGCTCCAGGAACATAAAGAGCCTCAAACCATTCAATCAGGTCATGGAAATGAGGACTATAATTGTTAGTGGCATTTTGCATATCAAATACGACACAGGTAGCTTGCCAGGCTCTGCCGCTGCAGGTGGAATACTCTTGTAGTCGCCTCTAATCTAGTGCATTAATTGATGAACTGCACAGCCACAAAGCGGCCGCATGAGCCAGGCTTGTGATCATTTCTTCTGCTGGGTGGAGCTCTGACAAGTGAGGAGTTCAGATGTGAAAAATAGAGGCCCTAATGGTGCAGGGATTCCTCTGGCTTCCTGTGAGGCTCTACTGGAGTGGCGAACCAGGGCTAGAACCCGCCATCCCTTCCGGTTGCCTCGTGATCAGATGGGCACAGGGAGAGCCGGTAGCAGCTCTGCCCCATGTATGTGAATCTCTGGATCAGGCATACCTGGGTTGGGCTTGAATAAGACTGTATGTATATACATATATGAGAATATTTATATAAGTATAAATAAGTATAGGTATATGGAAGAATGGCAATACAAGGAAATATGAGGTGTGATATGGGAATGCTCGGAGTACCCTGAGCATTAGATTATATAACTGATAAAGACAAGGAAAGAAGGAAATTGAAAGGAGAATCAGAGGACCTTAACAGGGTATAATAAAGCTAGGAAACAGGGGCCTTGGGCAGCTTCTGATGTAGAAGTGTGGTATATCTTGGTATATCTATATATTTGAACCACAGCACCCAAAATACTGACAACCTGACAACATGAGACCAAAACTATAACAACCAAACTTAATAATGTGCCTGCCGGGGCTGGAGCGATAGCCCAGCGAGTAGGGCGCTTGCCTTGCATGCAGCCGGCACATGCCAGCCCGGGTTGGATCCCTGGGATCCCGTGATGGTCCCCGAGCACCGCCAGGAGTTATTCCTGAGTGCAGAGCCAGGAGAAATCCCTGAGCATTGCCGGGTGTGACCCAAAAAAAGCAAAAAAAAAAAATGTGCCTGCCAAGGAAGCAGGCAGGGGGTAGGAGGGAAACCTGGCGACACCAGAGGCAAGAGGTTGATTCTGGTGATTTGATTGCTGCTTGTACATTATATGCCTAAAAACTCAGTATAAATAACTTTACAAATCACAGTGTCTACACTGTGACCTACATATGAATGTCAACATAATTGACCTACATATAAATATCAGTTAAATTACTGAACATTATTCAAAAATGAAGAACAAAACATGACCAAATTATAGAAGTGTAGTATGAGGCTAACTGGAAGTGTGGAATAGAGATAGATAACAGAAGAAGTAGTGTCCAATGGAATTCTTTCTGGTGATGGAAGCCTTTCATATCTTGACAGCATCAATGTCAGTTTCTTTAGTTTGATTTTTTATAATAATTTTACAATATGTCACTTTGGGGTGAAACATACTAAAAAGTATAAGAAGCATTTATGCATTAATTAGTAATCTTTATGTGAATAAATCCTTTATGAATCTCTAATTTTTAGGAGCATCTGCCTCTATTGTTTAGTAACATACCATATAATGAGTTTTTAGTTGAATAAAATTGCTGAAGAATGTTTTTCATTTATTACTATTGAGATCACGAGAAGACAGTGTTCACTGATAACTATCCTTTTTATATTTGCTTACATTTATATCTTAATTAACTACATGTGTTATATCATATTAAAGATGTGGATGTGTGTATATATACATGGATATGGATAATTTTAAATCTAGTGAACGTGGGGATACTAAATGACCCTTTCTCAGACCATGCATTTCCAGAAGTGATTAAAATGCCTTGTTAATTTTTACAACTTTCATTTTGTGCAACATGTTATTTTGTAAATGAGCTGCAAATTATTGAGTACATTTGCTTAGAAAGTTGCAGTAATGGTTCAAAATAATTAAAATAATGTTTCATGGTCTAAAAGCCATTCCCTGAAATGAATTCAAATATAAATTTTGATAGTACACCAAAGTAAAGCATTTCTCTTTGGTGTGATTTAATAGCTTAATATTTTTTTGTCATAGAATGCTCAGAAATATTTGTGTAAATTTATGTAACAGAAACCAGAGATATAGTATAGACTTGACTTGAAAGGGGAAATTCTTCCAAAATTCTATACCTAGTAGTTTGCTTATATAGTCCCTCCAGTCCCATCAGAAGAGATATCTACCACAGTATCAAGAGTAGTGCTGAGCACTGCCAGGTTGTGCCAAATACACGTTGTGCCATATACATTTATGTATAAATACATAAACAAATTTAAGTTTATAGTGACAACATTCCCAGATTTTAAAAATAACTTATCAGATAATTACTAGCAAAATTTCACTTTCAAATAGCAAATGTAATCAATAATTTGATCTTAAATGTTGATGTGTGTGTCTGTGTGTATCTGTGTGTCTGTGTGTGTTTGGGCAGGGAAGTATTGTTGGGTCACACCCAGTGATACTCAGGCTTACTCCTGGCTCTTAGTACAGGGAGGATCACTCCCAGTAGGGCTCAGGACTATATGGGTTGCTGCAACCTTATATAGCACATGCTGTATTATCACTCAGGTCCCCAATTTTATGTGTTTAACAAAATATGAGGCTAAGATCATCAAAATTAGTAAGGAGAAGAAACAAGTAACTTATACTATAATTATTCTATAACCATAGAAGATCAATACGGTTTTATTGATTCTCTACAAGACTTTAATAATGCAGGAAGGAAGTATTTTTCTCTTTTATTTAATTTTATTTTGGGGCGGGTCGTGCTTGGTGGTGCTCAGGGGTTTATCCCTGACTCTGCCCTCAGGGTTCACTCCTGGAGGTACTCAGGGGACCTTTAGGGGCACAGGATACTGAACTTGGGTTGACTGCATAGGAAGCAAGTGCCTTACCCCCGTGTTAAGTCCTTGACTCCAAAGCTATTCCCATTTTACTGTGGAAAAAAATGTTCAGCAAAATTGAAAATTTACTATAGGCAATAAAAACACTTTTTAAAATTTATATGGTTTTCTTTTTATTTTATTGGATGACTGAGGGTCACACACACACTTGCTTGTAGTATTCAAACTTTGTGTTTGTGGGGCTCACATGCTTGCTTATAGCACACCATACATTATCCATACATTATAGATTTTGCTGTGAGGTTTGATCCTAAATAGCAAAGGTTGCACTTGGATATTGTTGGGTTACCCCTGGTTTTTTATATTATAAATAAAAAGTTGTTTTCAATTAAGGATGTTAAGATAGTTAATGAGATTAGTGCTGAAACAATGTATGACTGGAACCTAGACATAAGCATCTATGTAATTGTATATCTCATGGTGGTATAATAAAGTATTTTTTTAAAAAGATAGTTAATGAGACAGTTAAGTCTGTTGAGATAGTTAAGAGCCAGGATTCTGATCCTGTCCTGGGAGTATACATAGCTCCAGCACAGAATCCATGTAGTGTTAGCTGAAAAGAGAGGCTCTGAAGAGAGAGGGTCTGAAGAAAAGACAAAAGAAACAGAGTTGACGAAGAGAGAGAAGAAAGAGAAGAGAGAAGGGAGAGGTCCTGAAAAGAAAGGACCTGAAGAGAAAGGTTCTAAATAGAGAGGTCTTGAAGAAAGACGCTCCTTGGAAGAGAGAGAGATCAATTGAGAGGTTAAGAGGAGAGGCCCAGTGAGCGGAGAGATTAAAGGGAAAGATCCTGGAGTGAGGAGCAGTGAGGATGAGTGGGAAAGATGAAAAGTAGAGAGCTTCAGACTTTTAGGAGCCTGTGGTCTTGCTCCTTTGAATAGAACAGTCGGCCCCAAACGTGGCAGTGGACCTAGCCAAATCCAAATATTGTTGGGCACCACACTGAGCCCGACAGGCATGGAGTGAGGACTTGCCTTGGAGAGCTTTAATTTACTACCTTGCATGCCTTAGGTTTGCCGGGAAAAAGTCTTTGCCACTAAACTGTCCCTGGTGCCTCTAGACAAAGTTATACATTGGAGAACTAATAACTTCAAAGATAGCATTTCAAAATCCACACATTTCAATGTTCGGAGACCACCTCTGTAATGGTAGGATGTTTAGACTACGTTATGTTTATTTTTTAAACTCATACATTATTAGCCTCAGTTATAGTCACAGAAGAAATATTTTAAACAAAAACTCTTAGGTATTATTTGTCATTAAAATGATCCCAGACATGAAAGTGTATCGGCATTTCCTAGACATTCCTTAGTACCATCTCTTATACTGTTATCTAACAAAGATGCTCTTCTTTTTTTCCTGGATTATTTTTTCATTAATGACCTTATTTTGTAGATTTTGCTGAAAATAATCATCCAGCCATTTTTCTGGCTTCTAAGAACCTTGGTTCCAGCATGTCACCAGTGATTTATGGCTATTCACTACTTGGCATCATCAAGGGGGTGGAATATATATTTGCCCTCAGGAAATGAAAAGGAACCATAAATAAAAATTGCATGGTTGATTGGCCTGTTTCTGGTGAGGTACGGTGCACTTAATAGAAATCACTTTTTTCTCTCTTTTGTTAGCTTTCTATATCACTAGCAAAAACAGAGTTTTGTCTGTATGCATTCTTTTAATCCTCTTAGAAAATATAGTTAAGAGCTAAATTATGTGTGTAGATATATAGTGCTAATACAATCCAGATAAAAAAAGTACAACTAGTTTTTGGTGTGGTCAGAAAAAGGAGATGAAAAGTATCTCATGTTTAAGGAAGAAACCACTCCCTGGCAGGAAAGAAATTAAGTCAAATATAGCCCCCTTATGACCCTGGCAATTTTCATATATATGCAAGTAAATATAGATATATAAGCTGCACAGATTTTATATATATACATATATACATATATAAAAAAGCTATAGAGATAAAATAGATTGGTCCATGAAAGGGTTCCATATTGTTCCATATGGTAGGGAAAGGTAAAGATGGATTGATACACCTGGATTAAAGAGAGAGCTTGAAAAACAATTCAAAATACTTGCAAAAGGTGTATTTGCTGTTGAGGTTATACTTTAAAACTGTTTTTCTAATTCCCATATGTTATTAACAGTGTAATAGTTACCAAGGATATTTTGATAAAGGTTTCCTATATTTTATAATGACTTATTTTCAAGATGTTTCTCTTACAGTTCTGCACTTTACACACAAGACTGATATAGAAATGCAATGTCTCATTGAATCCTTAAATAAACTGAGAGAGAAAGAGTGATAGAGAGAGAGACTGATACCATATCATTTTGTAGATGGGTCCTTCATTCCACATAATTTTATAAATTGTGAAACTCAGACTCAGAAAAGTTAAGGGCCATGGAACAGTGACCATTTTGAAACTTATTATATTTTACGATTGTTGTGTGGTAGACACATTCATACTATATTCTCTAATCTGTCGATATTGAAAATCTTCATTGCTACATAATTGGTATATACTAGTTGTTGACCTTCAAAGAGATCAAATTCAAATGGAAAGAAAATAAGGGAGAGTAGGGCTGAAGAGTTAATATTGCAAGTAAGGCGCTTGTCTTACTGCTGCAGACACACATTCCATCCCCAATTCTCCACGTGATCCCTGAGCAAACACATCCGGGGGTAAACTCTGAGCTCAGCTAAATGTCATCAAGAAAAAGAAACATTTTTAAGATGCTGATATTTTTTAAGAAGAAAAGTTTAATTTTTTAATGAACAGCTACTATTTGCTTCTAGCATAAGTCATTTTAAAATTTATACCGAAGTTATCATTTATATAAACATGTACACATGTGTGCACATATATATTTTAATACATTCAAAAGACTACAGAATTTCTCCAAACCACATACCTAAAGAAAGAAAGTTAAATACAGATTAAAATATGTTCTAGGTTTTTGACTCATACAGGAGAAAATCTCCGCTATTCTCAAAAGTAACAGTCTGCCTTCTTAAAAGAGTATTATGCAAACTGAACAAAAGTCTTTTAAACAAAATTTAATATGTTCTTAGCTTCAAGGAAAAACCCTCCACAACATTGAAGCTAAAGGCATCTTCAAAGATGAAACACCACTAACAAAGCAATTGAAAGCGAAGATAAATATATGGGACTACATAATACTAAAAGATTCTTCACCTCCAAAGAAACTGTGACCAAGATACAAAGACAGTCCACAGAATGGGAAAGAATATTCACCCAAAATCCATCTGATAAATGGTTTTATCCAGGATACATCAGGCACTGGTAGACCTTTACAAGAGAAAAAAAAGAAAAAGAAAAAGCCAACCCTGTCACAAAATAGGGAGAAAAATCCGACCCCACAAAAAACCGAACAGAAATTTGAACAAGGAAGAGATTCTAATGGCCAAAAGATATACGAAAAAATGCTCATCAAAATTAATCATCAGAGAGATGCAAATCAAAACAACAATGAAATATCATCTCACACCACAGAGACTGGCCATATTCAAAGAGCAAGAACAACAAGTGCTGGCACGGAGGTGGGGAGAAAGGGATGCTCATCCATTATTGGTTGGGAATGTCGACTGGTACAGTCTTTTTTTGGAAAACAATATGGATATTCCTCCAAAGACTAGAAATTTAACTCCCGTTTGACCCAGCAATACCACTTCTGGGAATATACCCTGTGAGACCGAAAAACACAAAGTGGAAACACCATCTACACTTTCTATGTTCATAGCAGCACTATTCATAATAGCCAAAATCTGGAAACAATGAGAGTGCCAGAGAACAGATGACTAGATAAAGAAACTTTGATACATCTACTCAATGGAATATTATGCAACTGTTAGAAAAAACGAAGTTATGAAATTTGCCTATATGGATGGACATGGAGAGGATTATGCTGAGTGATATTAGCCAGAGGGAAAACGATAGCTACAGAATGACTGCATTTATTTGTGGGATACAAAAAAACAGCATGATACCAATATCCAAGGCCAGACAAAACATGAAATCAGCAGGTCTTATCAGTGGGTAGAACCTACTGCAAATGTGTGGGAGACAGAGGTTGGGACATACAAAGAAAGGAACAGTGTACTAATAATTGTTGTAAATGGTAATACCAGCATACAATTGAGCTTGAAAGTAGGCAAAAGTATATACATGATAACCTCTATATGTATGTATTGCAAGCCACAATATGTAAGAGGAGGGAGAGAGAGGGAGACAGAGAGAGAGATAGATAGAGAGAGAGAGAGATCTTGTGAAAATTGTCTGCCATAGACACATGCTGGGGGAGGGAGGAATCAGGGGACATTGGTGGTGGGAAACGGGCATAGGTAGAGGGATGGGTGCTGGAGCACTGTGTGACTGAAACCCAAATATGAACACTTTTGTAATTGTATATCTCATGGTGGTATAATAAATCACTTGTATCACTTGTCTTCCTGTGGTTCATCGATTTGCTCCAGCGGGCACCAGTAACATCTCCATATGTCCTGTACCATGTTAGTGTAGCCCAAGGACAACTGCTCACTCCAGGAACATGAAGTGCCTCAAACTATTCCTCATGGGAATGAGGTTTATAATTAGTACTAGATTTTTGGCATATCAAATATGACATGGGTAACTTGCCAGGCTCTGCCGTGCAGGTGTCATACAGACATTTAGGGATTATCATGTAAATCCCTTTGTGTACATTCAATGCTCAGTTCTAGTCTGTCATTAATAGACAGACTATAATTCCTACAACTACTAGAACACTAGTATGTATACCCTGGAGACCCAAAACACACAGCAGAAACACTATCTGCACTTCTACATGCATTGCAGCACTATTCACAATAGCGAGAATCTGTAACCTGAATGCCCGATAACGGAAGACTAGCTAAAGAAACTATGATACATCTACACAACGGAATACCATGCAGCTCTCAGAAAAAAAATGAATTCATTAAATTGCCTGCAAATGGATAGACATGGAGATTATCATTCTGAGTGAAATTAGTCAGAAGGAAAGCGACAGATATAGAATGACTGCATTTATCAATGAGATATAAAACTAGGGGTTTATGCTATATAAAGTACAGATATTGAAGTCAGTACAGAAGGTAGGGTACTTGCCTTGCACAAGGCCTACTAAGGGTTGATGCCTGGCACCCTATATGGTTCTATCTGGGATCATCCCTGAGTACAGAGTCAGAGATAAGCCTTGAGCACTGCCAAGTGTGAGCCCTCCCTCCCCCTGCCCCCCAAAAAATACAAATGTGTTTTTATTCTTTGTGGATCACACCCAGTGACGCTCATGGATTATTTCTGGAGTTGCACAGGGGAAAGGGACCATATGGGATGCCAGAGATTGAACCTGGGTGGGTCATGTGCAAGGCATGCATGTGCCTTATTAGCATGTACTACTGCTCTGACCCCATATAAATGTGTGTGTGTCATTTGACAGTTTTTTCTTTTTTTGGTCACACCTGACAATTTTCAAGAGTTACTCCTGGATCTACACTCAGGAGTTACTTCTAGAGGTGCTTCGGAGACCATATGGGAATGCCACATGCAAGGCAAATGCCCTACCTGCTGTACTATCGCTCTGGGATGCAAGTGTGCTTTAAGTAAGAAAGATAATGGAGATATTTATTGGGTGAAAAAAATTCTACCATAAAGTGAAACAACTTATGAAGTGAGATTAAAAAAACTAATTAGGATACAATGTGAATGTAAAAGAGATGGGTAGAAGGGTTGAGATTCTGGTTTAAAAAAAAATCTGATGTGCAATCAAGCTTAATAGAATCTAATAAATTGTTATAAGACTTAAAAACTAAGATTTAATATATAACATATATTTGAGTAAAATCAAATTTTAACTTTCCTTCACTAAAGTATTGTAAGATTCTAGGCAGATTTTCAGACTCTAAATTGATTGACCAGTCTGCCTATGAAAAAAAAGTGTTATTGACATAACTAGATGTTTCCTATCAGTTTTACCATCATTTTTACTGAAGTAACTGTAGTGTTATTTTTTAAAAGAACTAAGTTTTATTTACAGTTTTGAAATATTTACACTTTTTAAAAAATGGCTGAGTATTATCAAATTCGTGGTAATTTGTGCAAGTGTTTTAAACAATCTAACATTCTCCAAGAATTAACATTCTCAGAAAAGAATAAAATCTTAGCTGGTTGGTTGGAAGAAAAATAACCTCTTAGCAAAGAAGAGTTCTGTGCTCAGAGATAAAGCTTGGTGGAGCTTGGATTATCATATGGAGTGTCTGTGACCAAATTCAGGTCTGCTGCATGCAAGGCAAGTGCCCTGCCAGCTGTACTCTCTCAAAAGAGAAATACGTTAGTGCCTGTTTAAAGGCTTCCATTGTACTAGCATGGTGACAAGGGTAGTCCCATGGAATGTCTACTGACACTCTGTAACCTCAAGGATTGTAATTAATCACAAATAACAAGTGTTAAAAATGATCTGATGGTAAATAACTTTCTTACAAAGCCATTAGCATATGCCATAATAGGTTAAGCCCTCCATTGCACTAAAATTTCAGCCTCATTTCTTAAATCTAACTCTGAGTCCCACTTTATACCTAGATGGATCTATGTTGCCCTCTGTCTGCAACCCAGGAGAGCCAGAAGGCTAGAAAGTATAGTTGGTATAAGGTAGAGTTAAGAAATGAGCTCAAATGAGAAGAGGGAAATATGAGCTTTCTCCTGTATCCTCAAAACCTAGGATTCTTTGGAATTAGCAACTTTTTTTAAATTATACCTTACCTTCCCGTGACCTGAAGTATAATAAAAAAAAATTAAAAAACTATATATGCCTAACACTTTCCATAAAAACAACATATGATAAATATAATCATGGAGGCAACGTACTATCTGTCCATAGCCCTGGAGTGATAAATAAAAGTTAATGAGCAAGGCCTAACAAACTCGCTATTGGTCAGATGTCAGATACAAAGAATTGCACTTTTATATTGACCCTCATAAGCTTTAAATTGGAAGTTCGAAACTAGTGCAAGCGATTGCTTAAGCCTACTAAAACATTAGTCTTAAAAGTGCAGTCATTCTATATTTCACTTGCTACTTTTCTGAGTAGATATTCATACTCATATTCACACTTTTCTGAGTAGATATTCATAATCATACATCACAACCTAGTATTACATCATGTCTTTCTAGTTTGACAGCACATCAAATGACTCAGTATTTGATTGATATAAATGCATTGGTTTACTAAGTTATTTCATACATGGTAAGAATTCAGTAAATTTGGTGGTGTCAAGACCTACTGTCTACTTTTTTAAAAATTTTATTCCTATTTTAGACTTTTTACTTCAGTTGGGAAATTAAAACATACTACCCACACGGCTTATATGATCATCATTGTAGTTCATCATAACTATATGTTTTTCACAAAAAAAAGCTTTTAAAATGTTCTACATTAGGATTTCTGTGGTTTCTGTTGTGATGTCACCATTTTTTCTTTCTGATTCTGTTTATTTGGGTTCTCTCTTTCCCTGTCCTTACAAGTCTTGCCAATGGTTTGTCAATCTTGTTTATTTTTTCAAAAAACCAGCTCTTGGTTTCATTAATCTCTTGGATTATTTTTTTCGTTTCCAACTCATTGGTTTCCTCTCTAAGTTTTATTATTTCCTTTTTTCGGCCTGGGTTGGGCTCCTTTTGTTGGTCTTTCTAATGTCTTCATCTGTATAGTCAGGTTATTTATGTGGGCCCTTTCTTGTTTCCTGATGAATGCTTGCAGAGCTATAAACTTCCCTCTTAACATGGCTTTTGCCGTGTCCCACAAGTTCTTATAGTTGGTGTCTTCATTTTCATTTGTTTCCAGAAATCTTTGGATTTCCTGTTTGATTTCTTCTATGACCTATTTGTTGTTCAGGAGTGAGCTGTTCAGTTTCCAGGTGTTTGGTTTGACTTCCTGTTGCTGTGTATGGTTAATTTCCATTTTCAGTGTATCATGGTCTGAAAGATAGCGGACACAATTTCTATCCTTTTTGTTTTATTGAGGTATGCTTTGTGGCTCAGCATGTGGTCTATCTTGGAGAATGTTCCATGATTACTTTGAGAGCCTGTATGCCCTGAAACATGAGAATCTAGAAGAAATGGATCAATTCCTGAAGTCCTATAACCTCCCAAGGCTGAAACAAGAAGACCTCCAATACCTGAATAAGCCTATCATCATCGAGGAAATTGAAACAGTAATTAAAATGCCCAAAAACAAAAGCCCAGGTACAGAAGGATTCACTAGTGAACTCTACCAAACCTTTAAGGAGGACCTACTGCCAGTCTTCTTCAAGCTCTTCCAGGAAATAGTAAAAAACAGAAACACTCCCAAACAGCTTCTACGAGGCACATATCACCCTGATAACCAAAGCAGGGGAGAAACAACACAAAGAAAGAAAACTACAGACCAATATCCCTGATGAACACGGATGCTAAGATCTTCAAAATACTAGCAAACAGAATCCAAAGACTCATCAAGAAGATTATACACCATGACCAAGTAATCAACATAATACATTATATCAATAAAAGAAAAAATAAAAACATATGATCCTATCAATAGATGCAGAGAAAGCACCTTGACAAGATCCAGCACCAGTTCATGATTAAAACCCTCCAGAAAATGGGAATTGAAGGGACTTTCCTCAAGATAGTTACAGCCATCTACAAAAACCCCACAGCAAGCATCATTCTAAATGGGGAAAAATTGAGAGCCTTCCCCTGAGATCAGGGACAAGATAAGGTTGCCCACTCACACCTCTTTTATTAAATATAGTACTGGAAGTACTTGCCATAGCAATCAGAGAAGAAAAGGGCATCAAGGGCATCCAGATAGGCAAGGAAGAATTCGAGCTATCATTATTTGCAGATTACATGACACTATACCTAGAGAACCCTAAACTCTCTACCAAAAAAACTCCAAGAAACAATAGACACATATAGTAGAGTGGCAGGATACAAAATCAACACCCAAAAAGTCAGTGGCTTCCCTATATAGAAAGGGATATTAAGGAAACAATTCCATTCACAATTTTGCCACAGAAAATCAAATACCTAGGAATCAACTTACCCAAGTGTGTAAAGGACCTGTACAAAAGAAAACTACAAGACACTACGCCAAGAGATAAAAGAGGACACAAGAAAATGGAAACATATTTCATGCTCATGGATGGGGAGAATCAACATTGTCAAAATGGTAATACTCCCTAGAGCTTTGTACAGATTAAATGCAGTTCCTATAGGATACCCATGACATTCTTCAAAGAAATTCACCAAACGATCCTGAAATTTGTATGGAACAATAAACCCCCCAAGGATAGCTAAAACAATCCTTGGGAAAAAGAAAGATGGGAGGCAACACCTTTCCCAACTTCAAACTGTACTATAAGGCAGTAGTAATTTAGACAGCATGGTATTGGAATAAAAACAGTCCTGTGGACCTATGGAATAGAATTAAGTATCCTGACACCCAACCTCAGACACATGATCATTTAATCTTTGATAAAGGTGCAAAGAGTCTAAAATGAAGTAAAGAAAGCCTCTTCAACAAGTGGTGTTGGGAAAACTGGGCAGCGACATGTAAAAAATGAATTTGGACATCTGTGTAACACCATGCACAAAAATCGGATCAAAATGGATTAAAGATATCAATATTAGACTTGAATCCATAAAGTACATTGGAGAAAGTATAGGAAAAACCCTCCACGACATTGAAGCTAAAGGCATCTTCAAAGGTGAAACATCACTAACAAAGCAACTAGAAGAAAAGATAAACATATGGGACTACATGAAACTAAATAGCTTCTGCACCTCAAAAGAAACAGTGACTAAGATACAAAAGCAGTCCACAGAATGGGAAAGAATATTCACCCAATACCCATCTGATAAGGGGTTAATATCCAGATATATCAAGCACTGGTAGAAGTTTACAAGAAGAAAACAAACAACCCCAACAAAAAAAAAAAAGGGGAGAAAAAAATGAACAGAAACTTCAGCAAGGAAGAAATTCGAAGGGCCAAAACATATGAAAAAAATGCTCATCATCACTAATCATCAGAGAGATGCAAATCAAAACAACAATGAGATGCCACTTTAAATCACAGAGACTGGCACATATTCAAAAGAGCAAGAACAAGTGCTGGCGTGGATGTGGGGAAAAGGGGACACTCATCCATTGTTGGTGGGAATGCCGCTGGTACAGCCTTTCTGGAAAACAATATGGATATTCCTCCAAAGACTAGAAATTGAACTCCCATTTGACCCAGCCATACCACTCCTGGGAATCTACTCTGGGAAACCAAAAATACGCAGCGGAAACACCATCCCTACTTTTATGTTCATAGCAGCATTATTCACAATAGCCAAAATCTGGAAGCAACCAGAGTGCCCGAAAATCGATGACTGGATAAAGAAGCTTTTGGTACATCTACACAATGGAATACTATGCAGCTGTTAGGAAAAATGAAGTTATAAAATTTGCCTATAAATGGATGGACATGGAGAAGTTTATGTTGAGCGAAATTAGCCAGAAGGAGAGAGACAGTTACAGAATGACTGCATTTATTTGCATAACATAAATATATATGTACATATTATGATACAAATATCCAAGGTCAAGTGAAACATATATCAGGAGGTCTTGTCAAAGGTGGAAATTATCACAAACGTGTGGGAGTCAGTGGCTAGGTAAGACAGAAAATGGAACAGTGTGCTAACAATTTTTGATGGTACTAATGCCAACCTAGAACTAAGCATTAAATAGAGGCAAAAAGATACACATGACAACCCTTTAATGTATGTTCTGTAATCCATAGTCTGGAAGGGAAGGAAAGAGAAGAGAGAAAGGGAAAGAAATAAAGAACCTGCCATGGAGGAGGGCTGGGGAGGGTGAGGGAACCGGGAATGTTGGTGGTGGTAGATGGGCACTGGTGGCGGGATGGGTGCTGGAATACTGTATGACCAAAACCCAAATATGAACTTTTTAATTGTATATCTTTGTAATTGTAAAAATAAAAATTAAAAAAATTAAAAAATAAAATATTCTACATTAGTTTAATTACTGAATTCTTGCTATTATCTACAATATATATGATCATGATAAGTTTCTTACTCACTATCACTATCACTATCTTCCCATTAATCATCTATTTGCTAGAGTGGGCACCAGTAATATCTCCGTTTGTCCTGTCTCATGCTAGTAGAACCCAAAGGCATCCCGATTGCTCCAGGAACATAAAGAGCTTCAAACAATTATATTAGTTCACGGGAAGGACCCAATATAAATGTTACTGATATTTGGCATATCAAACACTACAGGAGCAGCTTGCCAGGCTTGCCGTGCGAGTGGCATACTGTTGTAGTCACCTCTAAATACAGCATTTATTGATGAACCGCTGGGCCGCTAGCGGCAATGCGAGCAGGGCTGTGATAGTCTGGTCTGCTGGGTGGAGTTGTGACAAGAGGGAGGCCAGATGTGGAAAATGGCGGGCCCCATGGAGTAGGGGAGGGGTAGGTCTGGCTTGTTGTGAGGCTCTGCTGGGGTGGCAGGCCAGGGGTAGAACCCGCCATGCCTCCCGGTTGCCTCACGAGCAGCTGGGCACAGGGAGAGCAAGTAGCAGCTCTCTAAGTCTAAAATCTTACTCTCTAAGCCTAAATCTACAAACTTAATAGCATGTGGTTATCTATTTAAAGAATCAATGGAGAAAATGCACATGGAGAACTTAGCACAGTGCTACATATTTATGTAGTAAGCTATTTTTAATGTTAAACTTGAGCATTCATATAGTGTATGAGTATAGCTGATAAAATAATAATTTGACAAAATTATCATGGATTAATACCTAAAATCAGTAGATATATGTTAGTAGATGATGAAAGAGATCATTTTTTGTTGTAATTGAATTAAGTATTGTGAAATGAAGAGGTTATCCTGGATTATCCAAGTAGACTCAATGTAATCCCAAAGATCCTTATAACAGAAGAGCATATGGGTCAAAGTCTTAGGACTTGTGACAAAGGAAAGAGAGGGTAAAATGATATGCTTTGGAGATAGATTAAGGGGTCACTAGCCAACTAGTTTGAGTAGGTTTCTATATAGAGTTAAAGAAACAGATGTCCAGTCTCCCTTGTATACTTCTTAAGAAGAACTGTTAACACATTACTTTTGAGAGAACAACTATGTCCCATTTTTAATTCAGAACTTAACTAAGTTTATACTTTTTTTTCTATTTGTGTGTTTCAAAACTTGTTACAAAATTGTTTTTATGATGAAAATCAAGGAATTAAGATAGTTGAAAGAAAAAAGAGTCACAGAGTACAGAAGGGATTATTAAAATTGAAATATTATATTTAGATCATATATTCCATTTTTGTCATATCACGCATGACAAGGAGATATCTCACACCACTGAGAATGGCATATAACAGAAAGACTGGAATTAAACAAAATATCCAATAAAACAGGGGCTGGAGGCGATAGCCCAGCCGGGTAGGGTGTTTGCCTTGCATGCGGCCGGCCTGTGCCGGCCGAGTTCGATCCCGGCATCCCCATATGGTCCCCCAAGCACCGCCAGGAGTCATTCCTGAGTGCAGAACCAGGGAGTAAGCCCTGAGCATCGCCAGGTGTGACCCAAAAAGCAAAAAAAAAAAATATATCCAATAAAACAAAGTATTCCCATTCTAAACTTGGCAAAGGAAATATCAGACACCCCCTAAAAGAGGACTTACAATTGCCAATAGGCACTTGAAATAGGTTCCATTGCTAATGATTTTCAGGGATTTACAAGTCAAAATGACAAGGAGATATCTCACACCACTGAGAATGGCATATAACAGTCTTTCTGATATTTCATTTGCCAAGTTTAGAATGGGAATATTTTTGTTTTATTGGATATTTTTGTTTTATATATTTTAGAAATTATCACTTTACCTTATACATGTGTGCAAATGTCTTCTCTCATTTTTAGATTATCTTTTTAAAATAAAAATAAATGAATGAATTTCACTGGCCATGATAAAACCTTTTTAAATTTTGCAATCCTATTTGTTTATTTTTTAATTTTCTATTGTTGCCATTGG
>JAJIBD010004372.1:0-96011 GCA_021461705.1 Cryptotis parvus
TGTGGGCTTTTGGTAGATGGCTGTAACTATCTTGAGGAAAGTCCCTTCAATTCCCATTTTTTGGAGGGTTTTTAATCGTGATGGGTGCTTGATCTTGTCAAATGCTTTCTCTGCGTCCATTGTAGGATCATATGGTTTTTATTTTTTCTCTTATTGATACTGTGTATTATGTTGATTGACTTGCGGATGTTGAACCATCCTTGCATTCCGGTATGAATCCTACTTGGTCATGATGTATAATCTTCTTGATGAGTCTTTGGATTCTGTTTGCTAGTATTTTTTTGAAGATCTTAGCATCTGTGTTCATCAGGGATATTGGTCTGTAGTTTTCTTTCTTTGTGTTGTCTCTCCCTGCTTTGGGTATCAGGGTGATATGTGCCTTGTAGAAGCTGTTTGGGAGTGTTTCTGTTTCTTCTATTTCCTGGAAGAGCTTGAAAAGGACTGGCAGTAGGTCCTCCTTAAAGGTTTGGTAGAGTTCACTAGTGAATCCGTCTGGACCTGGGCTTTTGTGTTTGGGCAGACTTTTAATTACTGTTTCTATTTCCTCGATGGTGATAGGTTTATTCAGGTATTGAAGGTCTTCTTGTTTCAGCCGTGGGAGGTTATAGGACTTCAGGAATTTGTTCATTTCTTCTAGATTCTCATGTTTCACTGCATACAGGCTCTCAAAGTAGTCTCTGATGATCTTTTGGATTTCTGTGGTTTCTGTTGTGATGTCACCCTTTTTTATTTCTGATTCTGTTTATTTGGTGTTCTCTCTTTCCCTGTTCTTACAAGTCTTGCCAATGGTTTGTCATTCTTGTTTATTTTTTTCAAAAAACCGCTCTTGGTTTCATTAATCTTTTGGATTGTTTTTTTTTTTTTGTTGGTTTCCAACTCATTAATTTCCTCTCTAAGTTTTATTATTTCCTTTTTTCTGCCTGGGTTGGGCTCCTTTTTTTGGTCTTTTTTCTAATGTCTTCAGCTGTGTAGTCAGGTTACTTATGTGGGCTCTTTCTTGTTTCCTAATGAATGCTTGCAGAGCTATAAACATCCCTCTTAACACGGCTTTTGCCGTGTCCCACAAGTTCTTATAGTTGGTTTCTTCGTTTTCATTTGTTCCAGAAATCTTTTGGATTTCCTGTTTGATTTCTCCTATGACCCATTTGTTGTTCAGGAGTGAGCTGTTCAGTTTCCAGTTGTTTGGTTTGATTCCCTGTTTCTGTTGTACGGTTAACTTCCATTTTCAGTGCATCATGGTCTGAAAAGATAGCTGACACAATTTCTATCTTTTTAATTTTATTGAGGTATGCTTTGTGGCTCAGCATGTGTTATATCTTGGAGAATGTTCCATGTGCACTAGAGAAAAATGTCTATTCAGCATGTTTGGCATGAAAAGCCCTGTATATATCCACTAGCTCTCTTTCTTCCATTTCTTCCTTCAGGGCCAATATTTCCTTGGTGAGTTTCAGTCTTGTTGATCTATCCATCGTTGATAGAGCAGTGTTGAAGTCTCCAACTATTATTGTGCTGCTGGTAATGTCTTCTTTGAGGTCTCTTAGCAGTTGTTTTATGTATTTTGCTGGCTCCTCGTTGGGTGCATATATGTTTAGTAGTGTAATTTCTTCCTGGTGTACATACCCCTTAAGTAATAAGAAATGGCCTTCGTTGTCCCTTCTAACCTTTTTCAGCCTGAAGTCTATATTACCTGATACTAATATGGCCACACCCACCTTTTGGAGAAGTTGTTTGCATGGAGAATGGTCTTCCAACCTTTGACTTTTGAGTCTGCATTTGTTCTGATTATTCAGATGCGTTTCTTGTAGACAGTGGAATATTGGGTTCAATTTTTTAATCCATTTTGTCACTCTGTGTCTCTTAATTGGTGCATTTAGACCATTGACATTGAGAGAGATTATTGTCATTGGATTTTTGTGCCATTTTTCTGTTTGTGCTTCTTGTGCTTATGGGTTTGGTCGTATTATAGTAGACCCTTCAGTCCTTCTTTTAAAGTTGGTTTTGAGTCCATGAAGTTCCTGAGTTGTTGCTTATCCATGAAGTTGTGTATCTTTCCTTCATATCTGAATGTGAGTCTGGCCGGGTAAAGAATTCTTGGTGAGGCCTGCAGTTCATTGAGCCTTTTCACAATATCCCACCATTGTTTTCGGGCTCGGAGTGTTTCATCAGAGAAGTCTGCTGTAAATCTTAGAGATGTTCCTTTGTATGTGATTTCCTTCTTTGATCTTGCTGCTTTCAGTATTCTATCTCTATCTATAGTTTTTGTCATTTTCATTAAGATGTGTCTTGGAGTATTCTTGTTGGGGTTTCTTTTTAGCTGGTATCCTACGGGCCTCCTGGATCTTGAGGCAAGCGTTCTTTATTTCTGGGAACTTCTCAGCAATTATGGCTTTGACATTGCAGTTTCTTCTTCATCAGGGTTTTCTTCTTGCCCTTTTGGGACCCCAATGGTCCGTATGTTGTTTCTTCTGGCTTCATCCCGATTACCTCTTGTTGTCCATTCGGTAATTGTGAGTCTTTTTTCTATCTTCTGGTGTTGTGTAGGGAATCTTTGGAATTTCGTCTTCGAGATCACTAATTCTTTCTTCAGTAGCTATTATTCTGCTATGATGGCCTTCCACTGTGTTTTTCATTTAATTTACCTCATTTTTAATATCTGTTATTTCCATTTGCATTTTCTTCACTTCTTCTCTCATGTCCTCTTGTATTTTATGATTTTGCATTCCATTGCTTCTTTGAATTCCTTATGAATCCTTAACAATTCTTTACTAAATTCCTTATCAGAGAGGTTATACAACTCATTGGTATTCCTTGGCTCATCTGGACTAGTGACTTCACTCACAGAGCTTGATGGAATTTTGCGTTGCTTTACCATTATGACTATTGTAAGTTGCAAATGTGAGTTCTTGGGTGACTAGATAGTACAGTTAGTAGGTTTCTGGTCTGTTTTCAGAGTTTGGGTGGGTGGCAAGGATGTAGGAACCAAGGTTCACTGGTACCTCATGCAAGATAGTAGGAGAGTCGCAGGGACGTGCTAGTGTCGCGCCGGTTTTGAGTTTTGGGATGTGGGTGGGAATTGCAGACGTTCCTGGAAGCTCAGGGCCCCAAGGGTTCAGTGGTGAAACCAAGGCAGTTTGCCTTGGTTTCCGTTGATGGAGTTTCTGCTCTTCCCTGGGGCAGCTTGGGGTCCGCAGAGACTCAAGAATCCACACACACACCTGTGGGGAGATTGCAGACCTTCCCGGAGGCGCAGGGCCCAAGGGGTCTGGGGTGAAACCAAGGCAGTCTGCCTTGGTTCCCCACTGATGGAGTTTCCGCTCTTCCCTGGCGCAGCTTGGGGTCCAGCGGAGAAGCAAGAATCACACACACACCTGTGGGGAGATTGCAGACTTTCCTTTTTTTTTTTTTTTTTTTTGCTACCTTGGAGGTTGTTGGTTTTATTACATCCTAGGAGTCCATTGCCATGGGCTCTGTTCTACCTACCTGCCTACATCACATCTATGAAGTTAAAATAATGTCAGCCCAGGTGGGTGATGATGCAGTATTGAATAAATGACCAGTCTGTGAGACTAGTTACTACTCTCAGGTGACTGTAAAACTTGGGCAGTCCATATGTGTCTGTCTCCTGTTTGTGTGCTTCATTCTCCTTGATCAGCCTCACTGGCTGAGACTGATGTTTGGTAGGCCCCTGCCAGCAGCTGTGTGAGGCAGGAAGGAGAGAGAGATGGTCATTTTCTCCCCAGCCTCGTCTGCCCCCTCCCCCAACCCCTGGACACGTTGGGCAGGCTAAGGACTGATAAAGTCTGCAATGAGCCCCCTGCACAGTGTGGGCCTGAGCCTACCAGCTACACAAGGTGACAGCCAAGCCACACCTGATGTCCGCTTGATCTCTAGGCACGTGAGATGATCCCCACCACGGGGAGATTTTTTTCGGAAGCCACTGACTCAGGTTGGAGGCGGGGGAACGCTCTCTGCAGGAAGGGAAAGTCAGTCCTAGGCATAACCCAGGGTTTTCAAAAGTTCTTCTCTCCTCGCAGGAAAAGAATTTTCAGATGAGCAGTGAAGTAAAACAAACTTTTTTATTGAGGTTTGAGGTTTTAGGAAGGGAAGAGAGAAAGAGAGAGAGAGAGAGAGAGAGAGAGAGAGAGAACACATCACAGGGGAGATTTGGGTGACACATGTGCTTGTCCATGTGGGCTCAAGCAGCACATGGGCTCAGGCAGCATATGTGTGCAGTCCATTGGTCAGGATGGCTTTTATAGGTTTCTTCCCAAGCTACTCCCATATGGGACTTCAACCTATGTTAAAGTCTGTTGCTAGGGACATTGCCAAGGGGAGTAGATTTGGGGAGTGGTCTTCTTTGAAAATCTCCTTTTCTTGACCTCTGTTCATGCTGGATCTTCTCTGTCCTTTAATTAGATTAAGGGCTGGGTAGAGAAGCTGGATCCAGCTTCCTTAGAGTCGATTGTTGATGAAGGTCTTATCAGGCCTGGGTTCCCTACTCCAAAATGTTACTCTGGACAGCCTTAGGGCTAGCTTTATTCCCAGAAAGTTCATTATAATGTGGGCTGCCTCTGTCTACCTGCCTACATCACAACAACATGACATATTTGGCAGGCAGCATTTGGAAGGCATGTGTCCCTAACTGCTGAGCTCTCTCATTATCTCTAGTTCCTTTTTCTTTTTTGGAAGGGGGCCATATATAGAATGTTAAGAGATGTTAGGCGAGAAAACAGCAAGAGGCTGGTAAATGAGCCACAGGGCCTCCATGATGTTGGATGCTGTGTAAAGTTACCAAGAGCACATCATCACCCCCCCCATCCTGCCTTGGAAAGAATATCTAGGCAGGCTCAGTATGGCATCCTTGAAAAGCAACAGTTTCACTGCCCCTTGTGTTATCTAGAAACTGCTCAAGTGCAGACAGGGCCTTACTACCACTTAGAACATATCGGGACATATCAATACAACTTGTTTATTCAACTTGAGTGATGTCTTTCTTTGAATCATGTTCTTTAAATTTAAGTTTGCACAGGTTATGAGGCAAATAGTAGCTATATGACCTAAAGCTTCCCCTTACTTGGGGTCTTGCTCAGCCTGCACGCCTAAAGCTTGACCCCAGCTAGCTGGCTTAAATAAACTCCACTTGCGGTTTTGCATTGCTGGCCGAATTCTTTTTTGATTCCTAAGGCCTTACAACTCTGAACCCTAACAGAGAGAACGGGGATCATTCTGGAAAATATTAAGCTGATCCTAAGTTTGAAACCTTATGATACTCGAGGCCAAGTGGTGACAAAGATCATTCTCACAGCCTTACACAGTTAGATATCTGATGTACCATTGGAGTGACATCTCTGGCCTGATATCTATATTTCTAAATGGTTCCAATTGACTTGTTGTCCCTGAGTCACATTTTGAGTAGCAAGCCGAATGCACAATGTTACAGATATTTTACTTCTTTTGCCACACACCATTAGGAACAATTTCCTTCCAGAAAATTCCACACTTAACCATAGAGATTGCTATGTGTTTATTGAAGGAACAAAGTTCTGTTTCCTCAGAGATTTTTTAATTTGAAAATGCATTGCTTTTTCTCTTTTATTTTATTTCAGAAATACAACCTCTAGCTCTGTACCTATAAATGTGCAAATCTTTACAGCAACTATCACCAAAGCTCTAATAGTCTCATGATCACATTGACACACCCTACTCTTTTCTCCATCCCTTCTCCTTCCATTCTGGCACCATTATACTTTCAGCAGAGATCTTTTTTCAAGTGAGCTGTTAGTTTATTAGTTTTAGTTATTTATGTACCAAATAGGAAAACAGCCACCTAATAACTGTCTTTTACTTTCTGCCTTTTTTTAGTGAACATAATCTCCTTCAAATTCCATGTCCTCACAAAAGGCTATATTTTATCTTTTTGTATAGCTGAGTGACTTCGGTAATAATAAGTGAAAGAATATTTACGTTATTTTCATGTCTTTTTGAATTAGCATTTTCACATTCTTGAGAAAAACAGTTGCTTGGTATTGGTGGGGTGTAGAGGATGCACCAATTTACATTAACCATATATACTTTTTAATCAATAGACCATGATTAATAGACATATATGCGTTTTTAATCAACAGACCATATTCATTGTTTTAAGATAGCAATGTCTTGTAGCACTAGTTTATATTAAAACATTTTTATGTGTCTTTTGGCCACCTGATGTCTTTGAAAAATGTCTATTCAAATCTATCCATTTATAATTGATTTTGTTTTTATTGTTGGTTTGTGAGTTGTTTGTATATTTTGGATCTTTTCTTTTTTTATTGAATCACCATAAATGCATAGTTATAAAGTTGTTCATGATTGGTTCTCAGTCATAGGATTTCTCAATACCCATCTTTTCACCAGTGTACATTTTCCACCACTGATCATATTTTGGATATTACCCCCTTGTGTATATCTTCTAAGTTAATAAGTTGGGTTCTCTGTTGGTGTTTTCTTTCATTAAACAAGCAAAACATAACTAGTTAGTTGCATGTACTCCTGCTTATTTATTTTAGTTTTTATATTTTATTTGCTGTTGGAATTGAGACTTCAAACACTGATATCAATGGTCACAAATGTATGACATTTTGCTATGCATTTTTATACTTTTAGATCTTAAATACAAATATTCATGCATTTTGAGTTTTAGTAAAATTTTAGTGTATGGTGTTAAATGATAATCTAATTTCATTGTTTTTCATTAGATTGCTCAAATTTTATAACCCAATGTACTGAAGACAATTTATTTTCTCTATTATATGGTTATGGCTCATTTAAAACAATATGACCAGTTCTCTAAATACAAAAAATTGATTTTCCATATCACCCAGCAATTCTAATTCTTGTTTTCTACTTGAAAAGGCCCCCAAAACTCTATTCATAAAAGGCATTTTCTCAGCTATATGTATTGAGTCTGTATTCATGATAACCAAAATCTAAAATTAACCAAATATCCAAGAACATATGAAGGAATAAAGAACCAATACAGGGACTGGAGTGATAGTACATTGGGTAAGGTGTTTGCATTGCACAAGGCTGGCCAGGGTTGAATTCCTGGCCTCTCAGTATGGTCCCCTGAGCACTGCCAGGAGTAATTCCTGAGCGCAGAGCCAGGAGTAACCCCTTAGCATCTATCAGTATGAACCAAAAAGACAAAAAAAAAAAAAAAAGACATGACACATATTCACAATCAAACACTACTCTTCTATCAGAAAAGAGGAAGCATGCAATTATTTGCTATGTGGATGGTATGCAGGAGCCACTGGGATCCCCCAACAATATCAGGAAACGAGTTCCCTTCTACATCTGAGAATGGCAGGGAATGGATGAAAACTCAGGAGTTCAGTGCAGTTCCAAAAGACTTTTACTAAAATAAGCTCCATCACTAAATCCAAGATAATGGGATTTCCCATATCTCTAGCTCTTGGTCAGAAATCCAACCATGCCCTGGGACCCAAGTTTCCCACCAAAGTGGAAGACTGCACCTCAAGTCAGTCCCCTTATATATCCAAAAGTAATCCTATCTTCAGGGAGGGTAGTGTCAATAAAGATCAAAAAATCAGCTTACAGGTGTAGATGTAGGGTGGTGCCACACTTGTTTCTGGTCTAAACAAATGATTATTCCAGGGACTAGTCCTTTCATCTTGTGTCAAAACACTGGAGAGAGAGAAGTTTGTTATAAAGAAATACATCTTAATGTATATATATTCATGGGGAGAAACACATCATAATTTCATGGGATACATGCAATCTAGATGGCACCCAGAAGGTCTGTCTGTTTTCTATTCTGCACCAATGTGATTCTGAGTGTTTTGTCCTCTGTTTACTGAAAGGGTCATGCTCATCTGCCCAAGGCCAAAATAATATGATCCTTCCTTTGATCTTAAATGGTAGTCTCAGGTAGTCAGGGTGGTGGTCTCCTGGTAAATTTAACTTGTCCCACAGTGGGACCAGTGGGTATAAAGAGGATTTGTGCCCAATCTAGATAACATTAAAATCATAGTAGAGATTATAATAATATTTCAGAAGTTATTGATTCAGAGTTGAAATGACTCTTGCAACTGCCACACCCTTCATCAGTGTTTACAGAGGAGAGATAAGCATGAACCCTGGCTTAAGGATATGTAAATAGCTTATACTGTAAGTAGATTAAACAGCAAAGATCCCAAGATAGCTAGGCACCATCCTCCAACTGATGGATCTGAAGAGTATCATGCTTATTGAAGTTAAAGAGTGGGACAGATGCAGAATGATCTCTCTTATATGTGAGATATAAAGAACATAGCAAGGAAACAACAAATGTTTAAAGTCAACAGAAACCAGAAACTGGTCATTTTATACTTAGTAGGAAGCAAATCACTACAAGTGGAAAGGGGGAAACAAGGGAACAGGATAAGATGGAAGACACTATCCTATGGTGGAGGAAACTTGACACCCTTGTGGAATATTTTGTGCATGCATGAAACTACCATTATCAATATTATGAGTCACAATGCCTAAAATAAAAACAAAAAAAAACCCTCCCTTTCCCCAGCATGGTACTAGAATAAGCATAGACTTTGACCAATGTGTTTGAATCAAATTCCCAAAGACAAATTCCCAAATCTATACCCAACTAATTTTTGACAAGCAGTAGAGTACACAAAACTTACAAATTGTGCTGGGAAATCCAAATTACAATATGTAATTTTTTGAAAAAAAAAATGAAGGTGGATCCCTATCTCACATCTTATACAAAAATCAATTAAAATGGGTCAAAGACTTTGACACCAGTTCAGACTTTCTAAAACACGTTAAGGCTAATGTAAGCAGAATGCTCCAAGATTTGGACATCAAAAGATGTCTTAATAGGGACTCAAAAAGGTATTACAATAGATAGGGTCCTGCCCTTAAATGTGGCCAACCTACATTTGATCCCTTGGCATATGTTAAGCCTGCCAGAAGTGATTTCTGAGTGCACAGCCAAGAATAAGTCCTGAGCACCATTGGGTATGGCCCAAAACTAAAATCAAACAAATGAGAGTTCTCTTCAATGATCTGATTCTATTGGCAAAGACAACAGAAACTAAAATAAACAAATCGGACTACAGAAAATTAAAGAGTTTCTTTTTGACTAATGAAACACAGGTTAAAACTAAAAGACACAGAACTGAACAAAAAATAATTTCATCACTTAGCACATCCGAATAAGGACTAATACCCAAGAACTCACAAAAATTTTATAAATATCCAAAACCTGAGCCAGGAGCGATAGTACTGCGGGGAGAGCATTTGTCTTGCACACAACTGACCTGCATTTAATCCCCAGAATACATATGGTCCCCCAAGCAACACCAGGAATATTTCCTGAGTGCAGAGCCAAGAGTAACCCCAGAGCATCACTGGGTGTGACCCAAAAAAAAAAAAAGACCACTAAAGTAACTGGAGAGATACTTCTGTGAAGAAGGCAGGCTAATGGCCAATAGACATATGAAAAAAGCTAATCAACACTTATTATCAGGGAATTCCAAGTCAAGACAACAATCTGTGTTTACAAGGAAGTGGTAACAAAGAAACTCTTATATACTGCTGCTGGGAACATTTTCTAGTTCAACTATGATGGAAAACAGCATGGAGATTTTTTTTTTATAAAAATAAGAATTGAGCTGTCATAAGAGCCAGAAATTCCACTTATTGGTTTCTAACCTCAAGTCACAAAACTTTCATTCAAATGGACATGTGTGCACTATTATTCATTTCAGCACTTAGCACAGTGTCTAGGATATGGAGTCATTCTAAGTGTCCCAAATAGATGAATGAGTATATAAACAATATCTATGCTGCTGTAAGGAAGGATGAAATTAGGTAATTTGCTGCAACTTGAATGAAACTTCACAGGATATCATATTAAGTGAAGGGAGTTAGAAAGGACCCATACTTGATACCTAAATAACCTGGTATATAAAAATAGTGGAATGGAGGGAATGCAAGATAAGGAAGAGGAGAGACCTAGATTACCCTTGACCCTAGATTATAGAAATGTGTACACAGAAGGAAATAAATTGAGGGAGTAGTAATAAAAGATAGATGGAGGATAACAGGGGTGGTGGTCAGGATTCTTGGCACATCTATATGGCATATATATTTATATCACTTGATCACTTGACATCCCATTATTCATCGATTTGCTCGAGCGGGCGCCAGTAACATTTCCATTTGACCCTATCATGTGCCAGTGTACCCTAATGGCATCTGGTTGCTTCAGGAATACAAAGAGCCTCAAACTGTTCATTCAGGGTCTTAACGAAGAAGTCTGACCATCTTGTAGGTGGGCGACCATGTGATCTTTTGACATCCCGTGGGATCCAGTCGGTAACACCTCTAGTCCAGCGGTTGTCTCCAAATCGCATTACATGTCCAGCCCATCTGATTTTCGATGCCTTGGCAAACGAGACAGTGTCCCTGACTCTGGAACAGTGATGGAGGTCCGAGCTCCGGATTCCTTCTTTCACTTGAGTGAGGCATGATATTCCAAGCATAGCTTTTTAGATTCCTCTCTGGGAGACCCAAATAGCATTCTCATCCTGCTTTCTTAGGGCCCAGGTCTCTGATGCGTATGTTAACGCAGGGAGAATGGTGGAGTTGAAGAGATGTGCCTGGAGCCGGAGGTTCTTTGTCCTTTTAGCTTTTATTTTGATGCTTTTGAAGGCATTCCATGCCACTCTCTTCCTCCTGCGCAGCTCAGGTTTTAGGTCGTTTATCATGTTGATTTCTCGACTTAGGTACACATAACTGCTGAATTCAGAGATGTTTATTCCATTGAGAGTGAATGGGGCCTCTGGAACTAGTTAATTTTTTCATGAACATAGTTTTGCTGAGATTCAGCTGTAGACCTATCTTTCCACATTCTCGGTCGAAGTCAGCCAGCATTTGTGCCGCTTGGCTAATGTTTGGTGTTATTAGAATGGTGTCATCAGAGAAGCAGAGGTGGTTTATTTGCCGACCATCTATCTTTACTCCCATTCCTTCCCATTCTAATTGCCGCATGATGTTCTTGAGGGTGGCACTGAAGAGTTTTGGTGAAATGGTATCACTTTGCCGTCGATGATCACTTCTTGTAGAATGGTGAGGTCCTGGTGGTGAATCCGTAATACAGCTCACGAAGGATCTTGATGTATTGGGTTTGAACGCCCTGTTTGACTAGGGCTTCGATGACCACTTCAGTCTCCACAGAATCAAAGGCTTTCTTTAAATCAATGAACATGAGACAGTGTGGCATCCTGAACTCCCTACAAACTTCAATGAGCTTGGTTACCGTGTGGATATGGTCGATTGTGCTGAATCCTTTTCAGAAGCCAGGATATATATTTAAATATATACATATTTATATATCAATATGTTATCAATCTATATACACACAATATTTATATATATAAAAACATAAAATGTGAACACTGAGAGAGGGAATCTGAAGTTATAGTGGGACTAGTGTTGAAACACTGTATGTCTGAAAGTCAACTATCAATATCTTTATAAAGCATGGTGCCTTAAAAATATTTATTTTAAAAATAAATTTACCTTAAATTTAAGAGGGAAGATGTGTTTAGAAATTTATAATCATGGGGCCAGAGAATAGTCCAGTGGTTAGGGCATTTGCCTTGCATGCAGCCAACCCAGGTTCAATCCCCAGCATCCCATATGGTCCCCGAGCACCACCAGGATTAATTCCTGAGTACAGAGCCAAGAGTAATCCCTGAACATTGTTGGGTGTGCCCCAAACAAAAAAAATAAAATAGGAAATTTATAACCAACTGAATGGTAATCTGAGACAAAAATACTATAATAAGAACACAAGAATTGTTTTCTTTTTGCTTTGAAGATCATCTTGACAAAAAAAGGGAAACTGATATTGATTAAAAAAAAATAATCAAAGTACATGCCGAGAAAAATAAGGCTCCTGACACTGTCAAACACCAAAAGAAAGAGCTAAAGACCAAAAACAGCCTAGTTCATTGCCAAAACAATTTCACAGCCTCACTCTCACTAAAGATATAAACTCTACTGATTCATGGATCTGCATAACTCTCCATACCCACATCCCATCAAGGATCTATATCTCTAGACTATCTTGATCCCAAATATCAAACATCTTCTGAATTTTACCATTCCCAAAATTCCATTAATTAATGCCAATTAACCAAATCATTTTCTATGTAATAATTGGCATTACTCAATAATGAAGAAGAAAAGAGAAAGAGAGAAAGAGAGAGAGACAGACAGAGAGAGAGAGAGAGAGAGAGAGAGAGAGAGAGAGAGGGTTAAGATATTCACAGTCCCTTAAATTGGGCTTAATTTAGAGATTTAGCACTATCAGATGATAGCTCAGTCAGTACAGCAATACTCTGAAAAGCTGTGATTTTGGTAATGAAGGAGCTGAAAGGAATGGCAAATTGGTTATAAAGAGGTAATAAACAAGCAGTGTCCTACAGATGCCGTTAAAAATATAAAGGTTATTTGAAATTTTAAATAGAACTTCCATGTCATCCAACAATTCTGCTCTTTGGTATCTGTCTCAAGACCACCAACTCAAAAAGATACATGCATTCCTATATTATTGACAATAATCAAATCTGGAAACACTAAAAGTGCCCAAGAACAGAAAAAAAAAGCTGTCATAGAAATATCTATCTAGATAATGGTAGAAAATCTATCTGTGTTATAAATATCTAGTTATAAGAAATTATGAAATCTTGAGTTTTGCTACAAAAGGTGTTTCAGGACTCCTCTAGAGCCTCTACATCATCTGGATTGCCTCCTGCAGGTCACTTCGTAGATACGGGGGTAGTCTAAATGTGACAGTTTATCTGACCATTTATTCTGTACTGGTTGGTATAAATATTCTCTCATGCTACCACAATCATCGTGGGACTAGCTAGATCTTACCAGCATATTTGCCTGGCCACATTGGATCTCTAAGTAATTAGACAAGAGAGAAATGCTATTTGCCTCCAAGCAAGCAAGCATGGCTCCCTGATAACTCAAATACAACTAAAATACAAAGCTACCATGAAGTAGACGAGACTCTTGTAAAGGCTTGGAGAAATATTTAACTGGTATCAGTATAGTCTTGGTACAGAGGCATGCCATCTCTGAAACCCTCTTCTTAGCCTATAAAGGCATTTACAGGCAGATCTTGGCTCAAAACATTAGCATATAATTGGGCCTAGGTGAGGTGCTGGGAGAAATTACCTAAGGGCATTTGACTCTTCCTGCTTCCCATAATAGTGGGAGGTCTGAGTTGCAGGGGGTATAAAACCAGCCTGCTTCCTCTCTCTCTCTCTCTCTCTCCCTCTCTCTCTCTCTCTCTCTCTCTCTCTCTCTCTCTCTCTCTCTCTCTCTCTCTCTCTCTCTCTCTCTTTCTCTCTTTCTCTCTCGCTCTGGGCTCTCTGTTGGGGCTTGCACTCTTCTTGGGAGTCTTGTCTTTGTCTCCTTTTTACAGGGCCTTAACACGTGGTGGCCACCATCTTGGCCTACACGTGGCTGGGGTTCTAGCCGGGAATCCTAAGCACAGGGTTTTTCCTATTGCTGATTTGTATGCCTGAACCTTGATCACTTGATCACTTGATCACTTGAATCCCGTTATTCATCGATTTCCCTCGAGCGGGCGCCAGTAACATTTCCATTGGACCCTATCACGTGCCAATGTAGCCCAATGGCATCTGGTTGATTCAGGAATATGAAGAGCCTCAAACCGTTCCTTCAGGGTCTTTACAAGGAAGTCTGACCATCTTGTAGGTGGGCGGCCAGGTGATCTTTTGACATCCCGTGGGATCCAGTCGGTAATGGCTCTAGTCCAGCGGTTGTCTCCAAATCGCATTACATGGCCAGCCCATCTGATTTTCGATGCCTTGGCAAACGAGACAGCATCCCTGATTCTGGAATAGCGATGGAGGTCAGAACTCCGGATTCCTTCTCTCACTTGAGATGCCTGAACCTGTGATAAGTAAAACCTTTTTAAAACTGTATCAGATTCCTGGGTCTTCATCCATTTCCCCCGGCTTTGGAGGTAGAAGGGAACTCACTTCCCGGCACTGTTGGGGACCCGGCAGTGTCCCCAACAAAAAAGGGATAGAAATATGGGGTTAAATAAGAACAAGACAGCAGGGGATAGACTAATATCAAATTTATCACTCTTAAATAGTGTATAAAGCAATGAAACAAGATAATAGAAATGGTCAATATAAACAACCATTAGACTGACTGTGGAACCAAATTACCAATCAAGGAGAAAGAAAAAGGAATTGAGAAAGACTTTAGGGTGGTGTTAGAGGCATATTGGCTCTTTCGTGGTAGGTGTGATACATTATCATTATGCCTAAAGCAGAAATATTAACAATGGTACAAATTGTTCCCTGAATTTTATTATTATTTTTGGGAGGAGCAAGGTCACACATGGCTGTGCTCAGGACTTATTTCTGACTCTAGACTCAGGGATCGGTCCTTAGGGGACCATAGTAGGTGATCAAAACTGGATCAGTAGAATGAACGATCAACACCTTACCCCTGTACATTCTGACCCTAAAGTTATCTTAATTTTAAAAAAATAGGAAAATAAATGTTCTGTTTAATCTCATGTTACCCTTAAGTGCTGGCTTCATCTGTATCTAGTAGATTTCTATTAAAATTCACACACACCTTTTCACTTGCAACTTGGATCTCTAGTGTAAAGTTTTATTAGCCTTTGCCACTCTGGAGAAACCTGTATTCTCTGTTGAACAGTTGAACATCTCTCTCTCTCTCTCTCTCTCTCTCTCTCTCTCTCTCTCTCACCTCACATTTCTCTAAACAATTCTATTTCAATAAAACTTTTAGTTCAGTAAAAAGTATTTTTCTATTACATTTTTGCTATTTGTTTCTGTTCTTATTTTATTCATAAATATACAAAATGTATCTGTATTTGGTTTATTTTTATGTTTGGTTTATTCTTATGTTTATTTTTTACATCACCATTTAATTATTTTATTTTTCATTTTTCCCTTGATTTTATGCATTGTTCAGATCTATCCATATTTCTTATGTGATTTTTGCATATTTGAGTAATGTATTTTTATATATTAAAATTTTCTTTTCGCATTTTAATAGTGACATTTTTCTGCATTGCATTTCTTTTTCATAAATCACTCATAACAGCTGTCTTTTAATCTCACTGTATTCTCTTTTGTTTAATATTGTTGACAGTTCAAGACAAACGTATAAAATTTATGTATGCTACATGCAGTAAATCATTTTAAAATGAATATTCTTCTATCATTTCTTATATATACAATCCATCTGTATTTTGTACCTTTTCATATGTCTCATAATATTTTCTTTCTTTTTTTTTAAATATTTGAATAATGAAGCTTCTATTTGTGTCAGGGATTTGTTCACAAAACTGGATAGGCAGATTGTTCTAAATTCATACTATTGAAGTCTTAAGTTTGAGGGTAGTTTGAGGATTAGAAAGACCTATAGCTCTGAACAAAATTGCATCAGCAGTTTCAAGAATGTGTATTATTCTTTCTAGATAAAGCCACAGATTTGAATGACTGGTTGTTCTGTAGTCTCCTTGCTGATCCACCACAACTGGGTGAGCTATATTTTTCTATGGTATATTAGACCTTTATTTGCAGTATTTTACCCTCTACTGAAGATTCCCATGCCCTTGTCTTAAAATTGGCCTTAGAATTCTTCACTGATAGCCTGGAAAAGAGAACAAAAGGAACAGTGTTTGCCTTGCTTACAACCAAAGCAGACTTCATCCCAGGCACAGCAAATTGTTCCCTGAGCACTGCTAGCATGATCCCTATGTTCTGAACCAGAAGTAACAAAACAAAAAATTTCTTCATTGTTCTTTTGCCACAACTAAATGTCACATTAAGAAACCCCAATTTCTACATAATTTTGCCCACACATCTTATACTTGATATACACAATACCTAGAACTCATCAATAATAGATATTTTATTTTTCAGTGTTTCCTTTTCTAGCCTTTTAGCAGCTTGAAATTTCTAGAAACTTCTTTCTATCTTATTTAGCAGCCAAATCTCTAGCTAATAACTTTGCTTCTAACCATCAGCTGGGTTGGAGTTTCTCCTTGAACCATCAGGAGTTCCCATGACAACCTTTTCAGGTTCAATTAATTTTCTATAGTACATTATATTATTTAAGAAAGCAGTTTACTCACTGACTTACTTATACAAAGGATAGGATATAATCAATAGATGAAGAAAAACAGGATGAAGGACTTAACAGATGTTTTTGTCCTTGTGTAGCTGGAGTTCTGGCATCTGTAATGGCTTTGACTCTTCAACTTGTAAAGTCTATTGAAGTCCTTCCTTTGGACTTTTTATGATTTATTGAATGAGTCTTTTTAATGCCTGTCTTTTTTTTTTACTTCTTTCACTAACACCCACATCAACCTGTCATCAGACCCTGCTGTTTCTAACTGCAAAATATATTGAAAATCTCACCAAGTTTTATCACCCTGGTCTCTGCCAACATCATTTACTTGAACTTCTATCATAAACTCCTAACCAGCTGGCTACCTTCTACCTCTGGGTTCTCCCAATAATCTATTTTCAAGTGATAGAATAATCCCATTAAAATGTAAACTAGATTATTTTCCTCTGGATTAAACCATGTAAAGGTCCAGGATTACTTTATTTTACTTTAAGATAAAATTAAGTCTTCAGAATGGTCTCTACCACTTTCTGTGACCAGAAAGCTACAGAAATGACTTTTCTGTGACTTTTATGTATTAACATAAACACAGAAATGTTTACGTTAATACATAAACACATATTATTCCACAGGATGTGTTTTCAATGTGTTGTGTCATATAAAGAAAAGTAAAGTACTACACCAAGCTAGTACTGTCCTTCCCTGAGTCTCCTTCATTCATCCTGCTTTGTCATACCTCTCCTCTGGTTATGATTATTCAGGCATTCCAAGCGTATTAATGCCTTTAGGCCTTTGAACTTTCTCTATTCCCTTCTGAAAGTAGTCTTTCTTAGATACCTCCATGGTCCTTTCCTTAACTCCTTCAGTTATTTACTCAAATGTCATTCTTTTAATGAGCTCCTCTATCCACACCCATTTTTTTAAAAAAATTTTTAAGCAAAAATATTTATTTGTTTTTTTTTTGTTTTTTATTTAAATTAATATTTTATTATACCACCGTGAGATATACAGTTACAAAGTTGTTCGTGTTTTTGGGGGGTTAGTCACACAGTGTTCCAGCACCCATCCTTCCACCAGTGCCCATTTCCTACCACCAATGTCCCTGATTCCCTCCCCACTCCTCTAGCCTTTCTCTATGGCAGGTTCTTTATCTCTTTTCTCTCTTTCTTCCCCCCTTCTCTCTTTCTTCTCTTACATATTCCACACTCATTTTTACTTTGAATTGAAGGAAGAACTTTCACACTTGTTCTTTTTTCTTTGCATTGTTTTTGAAAGTATATAACAATAGTCAAATCTTGTCCACAAGGTACTCCTTGAACATCCCCTTAGGCAAAACTATCCTCAACAAGGATATTTTCAGAAGTGCCTGGGGTCAAACCCTGAATCTTAGCCTACATAGGTGTTAGTGTATGCTCTACCACAGGAGCTATCTTCTCCCTCCTTCCCCTAATTATGGAGCTTAATCTTTCTAATATTTGTGGAATGAAGTAACAGTGATTCTATTCCAGGTAGAACTGTTAAGCTCAGAAAGGTTCTGTTACTTACCGTTGTTATTATATTGATTGATTGGGATTAACAATAGGTTAACATCAAGAGGTCAAAGCCATTATATACAATTATTATGCTATGATTACTTGAGAAGAACTAGATTTTGGTCAAGAAGCAGATGTACTCAGTGAGGGAAGATTTATGCCACTGTCATTGATGAAAAGAAAGTCAGAGCATGGAATATCTTAATATCACCTAATATGAATAATTTTTGTGGGCTCTAGGTTTAGAAGTGGTCCCCAGTTCCTTGTTTTTGTACTTACACAGTGCTAATTCCTAGGGGTAATTCTAAGCATTGTTCCTAATTGTCTGGCATCTGGCCATGGCATAGTCTTCTTTGAGGCAGATGAAGAAATTAAGTTGTCCATTGCTTAATCTACATATCAAAGGCATACTACTATTTTGCCATCTCTGAGAAATATCTAGTTCATAGACATGCAGTTTTCTTCCCAGAAGATTTTTTAAAGCTGTTGAATCACAATGTACATACATTTTAAAATATTGATTAATATATCAAGGAAATAGAAGTATTCAAACCTGATTCTCCTCACACTACCTTTTATTAATCAGGAGATTGTCCATGTTAGTATTGGGGCAAAGCGTCACATCTATGTTCCTGGAGTTTGGGCTTTAAATAGGTTTAACCATAATCAGTGACTCAAGTTGGCCTGAAAGGTAAGAGCCAACATTGTCTAGAAAACAAAAACTACAAGAACAAACTGTAGCAAGATGTACATCTGGTGTTTGTCAATCTAAGCAAATGTTCAAAAGGATTAAAGGAATATCTGAGTTTTAAAATCTCAAAAGTAAGAAATACCCATGATCCATGTCTACTGGGAACTTAATCGCTGTCAGATTTTATGTAGTTTATGAGTGTCAACCTGCCCCTCGAGATGTTGCAGGTGTGACTGTTGTGCCTGACTGCGTTGGCAGGTGGCAGATAGGAGACAGGCTTGTCTACACCCAGGGCTCTGCCCCATGGTCCCTGGATGGTTGATGGTCTGATATTCAAAAGACTGGGCCCTCTGGGATGAACCCAGAGCCATGGTAGAGCCTGACAAACTACCCATGTTATATTTGATATGCCAAAAACTAACAATAATGGACCTCATTCCCAGTGAATCGAGATGTTACTGGCACCCACTGGAGCAAACTGATGAACAACAGGAAGACAAGTGACAAGACAAGTGACAAGTGACATGAGTGTCAAAACTCAGACAAACTGATGAGTCCTCAAGATGAAAACAAGTTACTGTTAAAACTGGTGTAGTTTTTCCCAAGTATCAACTTCTGGAGACCAAACTCTTCCATCCTAAGTGAGAAAATGAATGAGAACACCAATTAAGACATTAAGATTAGTTTACAGAGCTCTTACAGAGCTCTGTAAATAGAATACAAAGCTAAAATTCATAGAGAAAATAAAGAAGTAAATTAGAACATGATGCCATCTGTCTAATGATAATAAGACAATAGTTGTATTAGAGAAAGACAAAACTTAGTGTCAATTGGGTTATTTAGAACTTTCATTATGAATTATGCAGCAATGAAATGACTTTAATTTTACTTTTGTGATTTTCTACTATAATGGGATAGGTTCAGACAGCAAATTAGTAATTAATCTAAAGTTTCACATATCAACACACTTGTACAAACATACACAACATAATCACATCACAGTTCTTACTGTTCCAAATCTTTCAATTACCAAGGATTATAAGGAATGTAAGATTCATATTGTTGGACAAGTTTATACATGCAGCTTGACAATAATATAAATTTCCACCAATTCCCTTTTGCTAGTACATTTTTATACATCACTTTTTGTGTGTTTTCTCACCTATATTCTACAGGTTCATTTATTCATTTGTTCTTTAACACCAAATGAGTTATGTTTGTTCCAAAACTCTATTTAGAATGGAAAATACAAATAAGATTCAGCATTTAATTGTGCTTGTAGTACTAGTGTTGACTCCAACAATGTTATATGAAGCGCTATTATTTATCAAGCCATGCATAGCAAACATGACTCTAATTGGTAGATGCTATCATTCCTGTTAACACATGTGGTGATTTTACTTTGAATATGTTGACAGCGCTCATTTTTTTATTGTAAAAGCATTGTACACATACTGTTTTTTTCATAATCTCATGCATAAACATTCAGCCAAATACTAATTGAAGTGGCTATACTGTTTTGAAATCAATTAAAAAACACTTGCAATAAAATAAATTTTAATTATTGTAATACATTTTATAATACCAACATTAACTTTCAAATGTTGAATTTCTTTTATTTGCTTGCCTTCCCTAGCATTCCCATTTCCTCCCTTCCTCTCTCTTCCTTCCCTGTACATTTTCTTCTCTTCTTATTCTTTTCCCTTTGTTTCCTTTTCTTTTCTTACCCCCTTCATCTCCAATGTACTCTTTTTTCCCTCCCTTCCCCTCCCTGGTCCTACACATTCATTTCCCTTTAAAGTAATTGTATATTTGAGGCTTTAAAGTGTTGGGGAGCTGCTGGGATCCCCAACAATACTAGGAAATGAGCTCCCTTTAATCTCCAAAGCCAGCGGGGAATGGATGAAAACTCAACTCGGGAATCCGGGGCAGTTTTAAAAGGCTTTACTATCACAGGTTCTGATATACTATCCAAGAACAGGAAAAACCCCGGACTCTGGGTTCCCAGCAGGGCCCCTGGACATGTATAGGCCAGATGACTACCACCAAGTGTTGAAGCCCAACAGAGAACAGAGAGGACAGAGAGAGGCAGAAAGCCAAGGGAAGCCAAAATGGCAAAAAAGGCCCCTTCTTCTTTCTCCTAGCTTATTTTATAGACTGAAGCTCACCAAAATCTTCCAGCCAAGCCCATTGTGGGGCTGGGCTATCTAGAGATGAAGCCAGGCAATGGACCCTTTTGAAGTGTAGATCTTCAGGTGCGCCTTTATGGCTCAAGATTCACAAAAGCCAGAGCTGATTCCCTGAGGCTAAATCCCTGTAGCAGAGAGAGGAGGGTCTGCCTCTCTGAACCAGAAAGCAGTTCAGAATATAACTTGTAGGAAATGGATTTAATACCTTTACCATGAATATATAGCTAGCAGATCCCAGACTCTGGATCCCACAAAGGTCCAAAATTCATAAGAATAATTCACTTTGGCATTACCTTTAGAATCAGAGTCACGTCACTTTGTCCGGAGGTAAACTGGGATGTCTCTGAACTAGGAGAATTGATTACATTATGGTTGACCCAATGTGGCCAAGTACTCTTAAAATATCTACATGTATGTCCCACACGGGAACTGTGGGAACAGAATATTGATCTGGGGCAAGCTAGATCATGATAAAAATATTTATGCAATATAAAATTATGGAATCAGTCCAATTCTGCCTGAACTCCCATTGTGTCTGCTCTGGAGATTCCCCAAAGGCAGGGACCAGCTCTACACATAAGCTAAGTGTAGTTGGAGACTAAGGCTCAGTAGAGCAAGTCACCCAACACAGAAATGACAGAAATAGCTGATATTCATGGAGTATTCTCAAAATAGTTTCTTGTATAAACAATTTTGATTTTGCACACACACACACACACACATATACCAAAATGTCAACATAGTCCTTTGTATCAATAATTTCTCTCAATGACAATGGACTAAACTCTCTATTAAAAGGTGTAGTGTAGCCAGATGGATCCTAAAAAGGAAAATCTATCTCTTTGCTGCCTATAGGAAAAATGTCTAAAAATTACACGATAAATACAGATTCAAAGTGAAAGGCTAGAAAAAAAATCATACAGTCCAATAGCAGACAAAACAAAAACAAATATGGTAGAGTCATATTTATATCAGTCCAAATAGGATTCAACATAAAGTAACTAAACACAGTGATTATCGATCAAGAAATGCTAAGTGTGATCAATATTAAAAAATGAGAAGAAATGAACAGAAATGTCCTCAAAAAATTACAAATGGCCAAAACGCACATGAAAAAATGCTCTACATCAAGGAGATGCAAATCAAAATGACAATGAGATATCATCTCACACCACAAAGACTGTCACACATCTAAATAAAGAACCAGTGTTGGCATGGATGCAGAGAGGAAAGTGACTCTCATTCATTATTGCTGGGAATGCCAAACAGCTCAGCCTTTTTGGAAAACTATATTGGCTTTCCTCAAAAAACCAAAAATTGAGCTTCCATATGACCCAGAAAAACCACTTCTGGGAATATACCCCAGGGACACATAAACACATAGCAGAAATGTCATTTACACGTCTCTGTTCACTGGAGTACTTCACTGTCAAGAGTCAGAAAACAACCTGAGTGCCTGAGAAGGGAAGACTGATTAATGAAACTATGTTACAAACAATGGAATGCCACACAGATGTCAGAAAAAAGAAAGTCATAAAATTGCTCATAAATGGATGGACATGAAGAGTAACATGCTGAGTGAAAAGAGTCAGGAGAGGGACAGACATAGAATGGCTGCAGTTATTTGTTGTATATAGAGAAAACATATAGTATGAGACTAATCACAGTAGAAAGGACAGTAGAAACATGGGCCCATAGGATTGCTCCATGGTTGGAAGCCTGCCTCAAGTGCTGGGGAGAAGGCAATTGAGATAAAGAAGGAACCACTATGACAATGATAGTTGGACACAATCACTGTGTATTAACGCTGCATGCTGGATTCTGGGGAGAAGGGGACTCTCTTCCATTGTTGGTGGGAATGTCAACTGGTACATCCTTTTTAGAAAACAATATGGATATTCCTCCAAAGACTAGAAATTGAGCTCCCTTTTGACCCAGCCATATCACTCCTGGGAATATACCCTGGGAAGCCAAGATCACACAACAGAAACACCATCTGCACTTTTATTTTCATAGCAGCACTATTCACAATAGCCAGAATCTGAAAACAACCGGAGTACCTGAGAACTGATAATTGGGTAAAGAAACTTTTGGTACATCTACACAATGGAATACTATGCAACTGTTAGGAAAAATGAAGTGATGAAATTTGCCTATAAATAAATGGACATGGAAGAGGATCATGTTGAGCGAAATTAGCCAGAAGGAAAAAGATATAGAAAGACTGCATTTATTTGCATGACATAAATATTTATGCACACACATATATATGTATATGTGTATATTTTATATATGTATATATATGCATATATATGTATATATATATATAATGTATGATACCAATATCCAAGGTCAGGTAAAACATGGATCATAAGGTCTTGTCAAAGGTGGAATCTACCACAAGTGTTTGGGAGTCAGAGGTTAGGTCAGACAGAGAAGGGAGCAGTGTGCTAGCAATCGTCAAAAATGGTAATACCAGCCTAGAATTGAACATTGAATATAGGCAAAAAGATACACATAATAACCTCTAAATGTATGTATTATCTGAGTTCATCTGTACTGTCTGTACTATTTGGACTATCTGTACTATCTGTACTATCTGAGTTCATCATGTCCAACAAGACCATTTATGGGAACTCACAGTTCCAGAAGGCTGAAGCAAAACATTGGGCATGGGAATCTCCTGGTGGACAGTTCCACAATGAAATTGACCACATCATCTTCAATCGATGGTTTTGTCTGACTGATGTTGCAGTAGTCCCCAAATTCCAAACAGGATCAGACCACCGTCTCCTTCATGCAAAATTCTACTTCATGCAACGGGGAGAAAAGGCTGCAAAGTTTAAGAAGAGAACTCCCAGAACGACTACCAACTGGGAACTCTTTGGCACCATTGCGGCAACATGGGAAGATACCATCACTGACGACATCGATGAAGAATACAACCCACTGGTTCAGCACCTCCATGATTGTGCAAAGAATGCCGAGAGAGAGAAAGACAAAAAGGATGCCTGTCTTCAGAAACTCCCTGAGCTCATTCACCAATGTGGCAAGGCGTGAGCCTCAGGCGACCAAATGCTAATGTCCAAGCTTGCAAAGCAGTGCAGAGAAGCGATAAAAGAAGACCTAAAAGACAGAAGAGCTGAAATACTGGAAGATGCAGCAGAAGCTGGGAAAAAGCATTCGCACCACCCACCTGTCCTTCGCCAACTATAAGACCAAGATGACTGCCCTCCGACGCCCTGATGGATCTATCACAGCTTCCAGAAAGGCAATGGGGAAGATTATCCTTGACTTCTACTCAGATCTCTTTGAAAGCCATGTCCACCTGCCCACATACCAAATTCCACAGGATGGATATGTCATCCCCAATATTCTCCCTTCTGAAATCCGACATGCCATTTTGTCAGTAAAGAAGGGAACACAGCACCAGGCCCAGACAAAGTCAGACCCGAACACCTGAAGAATCTGCTGTCAGTACTCATACACTAGCTCGGCTCTTCACATGCTACCTGTCCGAATGCAAGGTGCCCTCCCAATGGAAAACCAGCAGGACAGTTCTACTGTTCAAGAAGGGAGACATTCACGACATTGGCAGCTATCGCCCCATCTGCCTGTTGTCCGTCATCTACAAGCTGTTCACTCTAGTCATCCTGAACAGGATTGGCAGAACACTAGATGAAGGACAACCATGAGAGCAAGCAGGCTTCCAGAAAGGATTCAACACAATCCACCATATCCACACAGTAACCAAGCTCATTGAGGTTTGTAGGGAGTACAAGATGCCACTCTGTCTCACGTTCATTGATTTAAAGAAAGCCTTTGATTCTGTGGAGACTGAAGCAATCATCAAAACCCTAGCCAAGCAGGGCATTCAAACCCATCAAGATCCTTCGTGAGCTGTATTACAGATTCACCACCAGGATCTCACCATTCTACAAGGAAGTGACCATTGATGTCAAAAGAGGGGTTTGATATGGTGATAACATTTCACCAAAACTCTTCAGCGCCACCCTCGAGAAAACCATGAGACAATTAGAATGGGAAGGAATGGGAGTGAAGATAGATGGTCAGCAACGACACCACCTCCGCTTCGCTGATGACATCGTCTTAATAACACCAAACATTAGCCAAGCAGCACAAATGCTGGCTGACTTTGACTGAGAATGTGGAAAGATAGGTCTGCAGCTGAATCTAAAGAAAACTATGTTTATGAAAAATGAACTAGTTCCAGAGACCCCATTCACTCTCAATGGAACAGACATCTCTGAATGCAGCAGTTACGTGAACCTAGGTCGAGAAGTCAACATGATGAACGATAAAGCCTGAGCTGCGCAGGAGGAAGAGAGTGGCATGGAATGCCTTCAAAGGCATCGAAGAAATAGCTAAAAGGACAAAGAACCTCCTGCTCTGGGCACATCTCTTTGATTCCACCATTCTCCCTGCATTAACATACGCCTCAGAGACCTGGGCCCCTACGAAAGCAGGATGAGAATGCTATTCGGGTCTCCCAGAGAGGAATCGAAAGAGCTATGCTTGGAATATCACGCCTCACTCAAGTGAGAGAAGGAATCCGGAGTTTTGACCTCCGTCGCTATTCCAGAATCAGGGACACTGTCTCGTTTGCCAAGGCATCGAAAATCAGATGGGCTGGACATGTAATGCGATTTGGAGACAACCGCTGGACTAGAGCCATTACCGACTGGATCCTATGGGATGTCAAAAGATCACGTGGCCGCCCACCTACAAGATGGTCAGACTTCCTTGTAAAGACCCTGAAGGAACAGTTTGAGGTTCTTCATATTCCTGAATCAACCAGATGCCATTGGGCTACATTGGCATGTGATAGGGTCCAAAGGAAATGTTACTGGCGGCCGCTTGAGCCGTCAATGAATAATGGGATTCAAGTGATTAAGCGAAGTGTATGTATTACAATCCACAATGTGTAAGACAGGGAAGAGAGGAGAGAGAGAAAGAGACAGAGAGAGAGAGAGAGAGAGAGAGAGAGAAAGAAAGAAAAGATAAAGATCCTGCTAGGGGGGGGGGGAGGGAATTATTGTTATTGGTGGTGGGAAATGGGCACTGGTGGAAGGATGGGTGCTGCAACACTGTATGACTGTAACCCAGACATGAACATCTCTGTAATTCTATATCTTACTGTGGTACAATAAAATATTTTTTTAAAAAGCTGCATGCTGGGAAAAAACAAGCATATTAACCTGTCAGTATTTCTATTTCATCCTCGAATCCCCCCCCCCCCCCCCCCTGCGCCGGGGCCAGCCCCCCCCCCCCCCCCCCCCCCACCCCCCCCCCACCCCCCCCGAACTTTTTTTTTATTTCAAAATATAATGCCAAAAAGGAGAGAGAGAGAGAGAGAGAGAGAGAGAGAGAGAGAGAGAGAGAAGTTCCTGCTCTACAGGAGGCAGGCTGAATGAGTGGGGGCTGGTGGCAAGAAGGAAATTTGGAACATTGGTGGTGAGAAATGTTCGCTGGTGGAAGTAAGGGTGTCAGAACAGTGTATGACTGAAACCCAATCATGAACAGCTTTATAACTGCATATCTCATGGTGATTCAATAAAAAGAAATATATTAATGCACTAAACTTTGGGTAAGCAAATTTAATAAAGTGTCAGCTCATAAACCTCAAGAAAATCTGTGATACTGGTGATATGGGTGAGTGGTATAGCCATACATCTAAATCAGACTCTACAACACTGAAACATGAAATCTAAGCTGCAACCACTAGAACTTTGTAATGTGCCTGTTAAGGTGATGGGAGGAAGATTGGGCAGAGTGCAGGAGTGAAGATGGGATATGGGAACACTGGTGGAGGAAAGTTGATGCTGGTGGTGGTATTGGTGTTGAAATATATGCCTAAAACTCAAGTATTGTAAACACAACAGGAGTTGGAGACTTCCGTTATTCCACTTTTTTCACAAGACAGATGTAAAGAGATAATAGCCCTAAGTGAGGAGCTAGAACTGGATTTATTGCTAATTGAACATACATAGAGCTTCCCATTGTCCAAAATTTGAACACAGATTGTTCACTAGTGCACATGAAAGATTCTCCAGGACACAACTGGAACTTGCATAAATTTACAAATATAAAAATATACAAATATAAATATGAAAATACAAATTTTGTATTTTTTAATATTTGGTATTTAAAATATTTTGTATTAAATATATTGTGTTTAGAATATTTAATATTTAAAATACAAATACAAATATAAAAAATATACAAATATAAAATATTAACTTCTTAGACAATACTGTCAAAGTAGAAGTTACGACAGAATGAAGTTGACAAATACTTCCAATACTTGGAATGAACAAAACACTGTTGAACAACAATGAGCTACCACTTTACACCACAGAGACTGGCACATATTCAAAAGAACAAGAACAACAAGTGCTGGCGTGGGTGTGGGGAAAAGGGGACACTCATCCATTGTTGGTGGGAATGCCGGCTGGTACAGCCTTTCTGGAAAACAATATGGACATTCCTCCAAAGACTAGAAATTGAACTCCCATTTGACCCAGCCATACCACTCCTGGGAATCTACTCTGGGAAACCAAAAATACGCAGTGGAAACACCATCCCTACTTTTATGTTCATAGCAGCATTATTCACAATAGCCAGAATCTGGAAGCAACCCGAGTGCCCGAAAATAGATGACTGGATAAAAAAGCTTTGGTACATCTACACAATGGAATACTATGCAGCTGTTAGGAAAAATGAAGTTATAAAATTTGCCTACAAATGGATGGACATGGAGAAGATTATGTTGAGCGAAATTAGCCAGAAGGAGAGAGACAGTTACAGAATGACTGCATTTATCTGCATAACATAAATATATAGGTACATATTATGATACCAATATCCAAGGTCAAGTGAAACATACATCAGGAGGTCCTGTCAAAGGTGGAAATTATCACAAACGTGTGGGAGTCAGAGGCTAGGTAAGACAGAAAATGGAACAGTGTGCTAACAATCGTGAGGGTACTAATGCCAACCTAGAACTGAGCATTAAATAGAGGCAAAAGGATACACATGACAACCCTTTAATGTATGTTCTGTAATCCATAGTCTGGAGAGGAAGGAAAAGAGAAAGATAGAGAAATGGAAAGAAATAAAGAACCTGCCATGGAGGAGGGCTGGGGGAGGGGGGAGGGGAACCGGGGACGTTGGTGGTGGGAGATGGGCACTGGTGGCGGGATGGGTGCTGCTACACTGTATGACCAAAACCCAAATATGAACTTTTTAATTGTATATCTTTGTAATTGTAAAAATAAAAAAAATTTAAAAAAAAAAAAAAAAAACACTGTTGAATCACAACTATACCAATGAGGAAATCAAGGAAGAAATAAGATTCTAAAAACTGATGTGACTGAGGATACAAGCGATCAGAAGCTGTGGGAACAGCAATGCTGTAGCACTGTGGATCTACATTAAGGACGAAGATGAAGGAGCAGCAGAGCTCAGCATTGCGGAACCTGTGTGAGAACATGGCCCTAGATAAACTCCAGGTCCTGCCCCGTGTCAGTTTTTCCAACTTAAAAGCTGAATCCAGGCTCCAGATAAACAGAAAGGTGCCCCAGTCATTGGAGAAGTGAAAAATGTGGCAGAGGTCATAAGGGAGAATGGCAAAGAGGGTCATGGCCTTGGCTTGACTTTGAAGGAAGCTGGATTCTGATTTACACCCCATTCCCAAATAGGATTTAATGTAAGTAATAGTTTCAGGTGCAAGGATCTGCCTTTACATTTCCATAGACTTCAGTATTAATTGATATGGTTTGAGTTCATCCTGCTCGGCCTGTTGACTTAAACCAACTGGTGAGTGGGAGAGGTGAGACCAGCCTTTCAAGAGGGATTATGGTGTCCAGTTGGTAGAGGCGGGGTGCTGACACTTTTAAAGCCAAAGGTCAATATCAAGGTACAGTTGGCTTTGCTGCTCCCCATTACTGTGATAGAGAAGAACAGAGGCTGAGTCACGATGCCCAGAAGGTGGAAACTCTGTGCAAACTTCTGTTGTTCTTCCTGCATGGGCAGCCATTCCCAAGCAGATACTTCCCCTAAAAGGGCATGCCAGATCCTGCCAAATTTCCTAAAACAAGATGAACTCACCAAGATGTATTTTACCTGATATCGCTGAGAGAAGCTCTTCCAAATGCTTAGCAAGCAGAAGGATCTGATGCAAATTTTCTTTGTTCTTGCTCCTTGGCCGGGTGGTGAATATGGCAGATAAGGAAAATTGTAAAACCTACAGATGAGGATCTCTGCAAATACTACAACTGCTGAAGCCCCTTGGAGGAGGGCCCAGTTGTCAGAGAGCCTCTCTTACTGTGTTTTTCTTGCTTTGTCATTCTCCTAATGTTGATGATGGTTTTGATTTTTCCCTTTACTTTCTTTCTCATTTTCATGTTTTTAAAATCAAATGAACATGTAGTAAGTAAGCAAGGGACTGTCTAGAAGAGCTGAATATGGGTGGATTTCACAGGATTCAAAGATACAGATGTTGGGGCCAGAGAGATAGTACAGTGGGTGGAAAGCTTGCCTTTCATGTGCCCAACCTGGGTTCCAGTCTCAGCACCTCTTATGATTCACAAAAACCCTCTGGGGGAGTGATTCTTGAGTTTCAGAGCATTGCTGGATGTGGCCCTGAAGTAAAACAAAACTAAGATACAGATGGTCCTTTGCTAGTAAAGGAAGATAATAACTTTTACAATATTTCTATTCATTTTTTTAAAAAAAACATAGGCATTGTCACTGCTACCCATTAGGATGATATTCAAGTCAAACAATTGTGCTATAGATTTACCCATCCAGGTTGGCATAGTTGCTAATGGACTGCCCCTATTAGCCTGTGGCCCTGACGAAGCTCTCTCCCAGCCACTGTCTGTGCAGAATGAGTCTTGAGTGATTGCAGGGACTTGGGGTGAAAGTGTCAGGGGGAAAGACTGGGAATAGCCACAAAGTAATATTGTGTTTACTAGCAAAGGAACAAATCTCAAAGGGCTACATTTTCTCAATTCTGATAAGGGTATGCAAAAAACGATAAAACTATTATCACTTTTTTGTTTTTGAAAGAAAAGGTAAGTGTTCTAAATATAACTTATGCAATTTTACTTATTTCACAGACAACTGAGGAACTTTGTCTTTTGGTCATTTAAATTCATTTGGACAAAAATTGCACTTTGATGATATGTCACAGAACAATGTGAGAGAACATGAAAGATCCAGTGGCTTATTCAGCCTTTCTGAGGTACTTTGTTATATTTAAACCATTTGCATACCTGTTTTACCTTTATGTAGTTGAATCGAATAACTTGTGCAGTTCTTCGGTAGCTTGTGTAGTTCTTCCGCAAAGAAATAAAATAATTCCACCTGTTTAAAAAAAAGAAGAAAAAAGAAAAGAAAATGTTCCAACACCGATTCCTTCACCAGAGATCACTTCCCTCCACAAATGTATCCAGTTTCCCTCTAACCCACCAGCGTTGTCCTTTTGGGTTAGAAAATGGAGTGCTTATATCCAATGGGATGATAATATCACCCAATATCTTTTTAGTTGCAGGTTAGATAAAGGAATGATTATATCCAATGGAATGATAATATCACCTGTCAGTTTTATCATTTCAGGTTAGATATTTGAAGGCTTCTATCCACTTAGCATCTTCTGTGTATATTAATATGTTCTGTGCAAATAACAATAATTTGACATCTTTTCAAATTTGTGTCTCTTTGGTTTCTTTCATTTTATAGCTGTAGCTAAACCTCTTATTTTTCTTTTTTGGTTTTTGGGCAACAATCAAGTATGCTTAGCTTCTCCTGGCGCTGCACCCAGGAATCACACCTGCTGATGCTTGGAGGACTGTATGTGGTGTTTGGGATCAAATCTGAGTTGGCAGCATATTAGGTAAGTACCATATTCACTGTACTATCGATTGGCCTGGGTCTAGCTAAAACTTCTAGTACCATATTGAATAAAAGTGAAGACTGGACATTCTTGTATATACCTGATCTCAGAGGAAACACCTGAGTTTTTCACGTTTCAGAATGCTACTGGCTGTGGACTTCTTATAGTGGCCATTTAAAAAAAAATTATTACATCACTTTTAGACATACAAATACAAGATGCTCATGTTTGAGTTTTGGTTCTACAGTGTTTTAACACCCATCCCTCCACCCATGCCCATCTCCCATCACCAATGTCCCAACCTCCCTCCCCACTCCCCAGCCCACCTACATGGTGGGTTCTGTATATCCTTTCTCTCTTTCTATCTCTCCCTCTCCTACCTTTCCTACACATCGTGGAAAGTATATTCCAGGACATAATTGGTTCCACTAGTTTGATGAACCACCCGGCCAAAGCGGCCATGCGACTTGGGGAGCCTCATGGTCAGCTGAGCTAGGGGAGAGCTGATTGCCAGCTCTCCCGGCTGCATCTGAGGCTCTGCATGCTTTGGCTGGTCGCCCCAGGGTAGATCCTGGGCAGGGCCACTGGGCTCCAGGACAAGATGGAGAGAGGAAGGGGTGGCCCCAGCTCCATCTCACAAATTCCCAGTGACTTCTGCTTCTGGGAGCCGCCTACCTGGTATAGTGGCCATTTTATCTTGAGGAATGTTCCTTCCACTTCTATTTTGATATAGGTTTTTATTGTGACTGAATGTTGGAACTTTTTTTTTTTTTTTTTTTGCTCTTTGGGTCAAGCCCGCGATGGTCTTGGGTTACTTCCTAGCTCTGCACTCAGAAATTACTCCTGGTTGGGGCCGGAGCGATAGCCCAGCGGGTAGGGCGTTTGCCTTGCATCCAGCTGGCCCATGCCGGCCCAGGTTCAGATCCCTGGCATCCCATATGGTCCCCGAGGACTGCCAGGAGTGATTCCTGAGTGCAGAGCCAGGAGAAACCCCTGAGCATTGCTGGGTGTGACCCCAAAAAGCGGATAAAAAAAAAAGAAATTACTCCTGGTGGTTCTCACGGGACCATCTGGGATGCAGGAGATCAAACCCTGGTCAGCTATGTGCAAGGTAAACACCCTACCCGCTGTGCTGTTGCTCTGCCCCTGGAACTTTTCAAAAGCTTTCTCTGCAGATTGATATGATCATGATTTTTATTTTTAATTTTTGTGGTATATTATGTGAATTGATTTGCATATGTTGAACCATCCTTGCATCTTGAGATGAATCCCACTTGATTATGGTGTATGATTTTGTTTATATGCAGGTGGATTCAGTTTGCACTATACTGTTGAGGACTTTTGCATCATTATTCATTAGGGAAATTAGTCTAAAATATTTTCTAGAAGTGTCTTTATTTTCTTTGGGTATTATAATGATAACTTCATAGAAATTGTTAAGAAAAATTCCTTTGTCTTAAATATCTTAGAACTTACCTATGAATTTCTGAACTCAGGATTTGTTCTCTGGAGACTCTTGATTACTGTTTCAATTTCCTTGCTTGTAATTGGCACTTTTAGATTTTTAAACATCTTTGAGTTTTGGAAGTTTGCTTGATGCTTGTTGCAGTACACTACTGCCCAGAGCCTCTGCATCTGGTCTGGAGTTGCCTCCTGCAGCCACCTTGTAGATAAGAAGAGGACAATTTGAATGTGGCAGTTCATCTTATGATGTATTCTATACTGGCTGGTAAAAATATTCTGTAATGATGCCACAGTCATCGTGGGATTCGCTAGATCTTACCAGTATATTTGCCTGGCCACATTAGATCTCTAAGTAACTAGACCAGAAAGAAATGCTGTTTGCCTCCAAGCAAGCAAGCATGGCTCTCTAATAACTCAAAGGCTAATATACAGAACTACCATGAAGTACAGATGAGACTCTTGTGAAGGCTTGGAGAAATATATAACTAGCCATAAAATATTCTTTGGTACAGATGCATGCCTTTGTATTCTGAGATACAGCTCATCTCAGATGGCCCTCCTCCACTTTGCATGGTTGGGAAAAAAAAGGGGTTGTTTTCCATCTTTTCCCTTTGAGCCTGTATTTATCCTGTGAGCTTTGGTTGTTCCTATAAGCAGAAAATAGATGGACTTTTCTTTTCTGATCCATTCAGCTACCTTATGACTTTTAATGGAAGAGTTTAGTGCCATTGATATTCAAATATCAATCTCTTTGATATTCAGAGAGAATATGAATAATTTACTGTGTTTTATTGTGTTGTCATTTTTTTTTTGTGAGGGTTCAGTTAATTTTGCAAATTCCCACTTGATTTTTACAGGCATGCTTTCAATAATTCTTGTAGGGGTCATTTAGTTGTAATAAATGTTGCCAACCCTTATTTTTCTGAAAAGGTTTTTAAGCCTCCCTGAAATCTAAATGACAACTTTTCAGGATAGAGGACTCTACACTATTATTTTTCACTCAGTAAATTTTCTTTTCTTTTCTTGCTTTTATGGTACCATATGGGAGATCCATTTTTATTCTTGTTATTTCCCTTGTATTGGAGTTTTCTTTTATCTCTTGATGATTTAAGTAGTTGCTCTCTTTTGATTACTATTTTGATTGCTATGTGTCTGGGTGGTGTTCTTTTGGAGTCTTTCAGTAAGTACTGTTTGCACTTTTTAAAACTGTGCAAAAGAATTTTTCCAGAAAATGGGGAATTTGTTAATTATTTCTACTACCAGTATTCTTGCCCTTTCTCATATTCCTCTGTTGTTATTACTATAATTCAGAATTTAGTCTTATTTTATTATCTATCAAGAATCTTTACATTTTATTCCATTATTTTACTTTCCTTTTGTTACTTCCTTATTACATTGGTTTATATAATTTTAAATTTTGTTATGTTCTGGGGCCATGATCATTCAGCAATATTCTGACTCTGACCCCAGGGATCACTCTGGGTGGGGCATGGAGGACCATATGGGATACCAGGGATCAAACCTGGGTCATTTGCATACAAGGGAAGCAACTTATCCACTGTACTATCACCCCAGGCCAAAACTATACTTTTTTTCCCCCAAACCCAAATGTTTCAGTACTTACTCCTGGCTCTGCTTCAAGGATCAAATCTGAGTTGGCTGCATGCAAGACAAGCACTTACTTGATATAATAATGCTCTGTTTCCAAAACTCTTTGTTTTGGGGTTTTGTTTTGTGTGTGGGAGCACATTGAGCAATGCTCAGTGCTCCTGGTTCTGCACTTAGGGATCACTCCTGGAGATGCTTTGTGAATCAAACCCTGGTCAACTATATGCAAGAAAGTTGCCTACATACTATACTATCACTCTGATTCCAAAACTCCTTGTTTTTGTGAGACCAAACAGGGCTGTGATCAGGTCTTACTCCTGGCTCTGCACACAGGGATCACTCCTGGTGAGGTTCATGATATCATATGGGTGCCTGGAATTGAACCCAGTTGACCAAATACAAGGCAAGTGCTATCATCCAAGCCCCACACCTGGCTCATATTTTGTGTTTAATGCCATTGATACAGCTCTCTGCATTCAGTATTCTATTGCTGTGGTTTGGTATTGTATTCTTTAGCTCTTTCACTTCCACTTGTATGAACTTTTTTATACTATAAATCAGTTTCTCCTTCAGCTGAGTGAGATTCTTTCCCAGTGATTGCTTAATTTCTGTTTCCTTTGCTTAGAGTGTTGATTTGAGATATTCCTCTGTTGGATTACAGTTATAAGTATTTTAGTTTAGCATTGGACTTTGTCATTCTTCGTCCACAGGAAGTTTAGATTATTTGAAATGCACTATTCTAGTGATAATCGGGGTTGCCTTATACTCTTTACAATCTCTCTGACCACAATGCTTTAATTTTTTTTGTTGTTGTGTTACTTGCACATGTGCTCCAGGAGTTGTTCTCTTTTATTTGTGTGATCACACATATTCTGGTTATTGTGGTCATAGGAGCCACATTACTGACCACAGTGTTGGCAGCCTTTGTGATACTTGCCCCAAACTGACTATGTTGCTTGAAAAATAATTACTTATAGCATCAGGAATCCCAGAATGCAGAGATTCCAGAATTATGCTCTGTAGTGTTAATAGTACCAAGGATCATAGTTTCATGCTTATAAGATGAACATGTTAACTACAAAACTATCTCTGGATCCTGAATTATTGATCTGCTCGGAATAAAAAACACCTGAGATATTTTAGCTTAATGTATTTGACTTCTTGTAGTAGTTAGTTTCCTGGTATTTCTAAACTGGATATATGTTTTCTTTTGTTTCTTCTGATCTTAGACACTCATTAGCAATAGTAACTACTTTAGCCCCTATGATAGGAGAATTATGCTGCAGTGTCCATGAATAGTCCTTATTATGGTGAGAATGAATTTCTTTTGTGAGCACTAGGTAACTGAGTGTTGGGTGACACAACCTACTGAGCTTTAGGCTCCTGCTACATTCAGCTTATGTTAAGAGCTGTTCCCTGCCTTTAGGGAATCTCTGGAGCAGACACAATGAGAAGTTGGGCAGAATTGGATTGATTTCATAATTTTACATGATAATAATATCCTTATTATGAATCTTGCTTGCTCCAGTTCAGTACTCTTCCTATCCCCACGGTCCCCATGAGGGATACTCATGTAGATATTCCGAGAATACTTGACCACATTGCATCAACCATAATGTAAAGAGACATGCCAGTGTGCCTTCAGGCAAACTGACGTGTCTCTGATTCTAAAGGTAATGCCAAAGTGAATTATTCTGACCGATTTTGGACCTTAGTGGGATCTAGAGTCTGAAATCAGCTGGCTGTATATTCATGGTAAGAAGTATAATTGCCATTCTTTACAAATTACATTATGAACTGAACTGCTTTCTGGTTCAGAGATGCAGCCCCTTCCCACTCTGCTAGGGAGTATTTCAGAGAGTCAGCCCTGGCATTTGTGAATCTTGAGCCGAAGGGCCCACCTAAAGATGTGCATTTTAATATGGTCATTTACCTAGCTTCCTCTCTAGATAGCCCAGCCCATGGTGGGATGGGCTGGAAGCTTTTGGAGGGCTTCTATCTATAAAATAAGGTAGGAGAAAGGAGAAAGTGCTTTTTGTCATTTTGGCTCCTTTTAGCCTTCTGCCTCCTCTCTCCTCTCTGTTCGCTTCCCTGTTGGGCCTTAGCATGTGGTATTGGCCATCTTGGCCTAGGATTCTAAACCTTCCCGTGGTCAGGGCTCAACTAGGAACCTAAAGTCTGGGGTTTTCCTATTGTTGAATTTTGTGCCAGAACAAGTGTGAGTAAAGTGTTTTGAAACTTTGCTGGATTCTTGAGTCTCTCTCAGTCAGCCGCTGATCCCCTGGGGCAGAAGGGGATCCCTGACCCCAGATTTTGTCGGGGAACCCAGCACTTTCTGACACTGAGGATATTGCAGGCTAAAAAGTCTTGCAACCATCCTATTACTTGTTTTTTCAACAGTATATATTTTCAATTAGGTTCTTCCCATGGGACACAAGGACTTATAGATTTTATTTCCACTTCCATATGTTCATTCATATGCCCTTTTTTTCTCCTGAAATTTTGGTTATATTCTTATGTTAAGCCTCCTCTGTATACTCCTGAAAATTATTCAAGACCATTTGTTATAGCCATAATAATAGATATATGTGCATGTATATGTATTATTTCATGCAAGTTATCTTTCCACACAAAGTTGTTAGCCTGATGTAAAGTTTTACCCTGAGTTGACTTCTTTTACCATTATTTTTGTAGTGATACCTATATTGGTTCCACAGCTCATCAGAGCTCCACCCAAAAGAGAAGTCAATCTCAAGCCCAGCTCGTCAGAACCCCACCCTAGAGAGAAACCTATTTCACAGACACATATGGAGCTGCTACCAGCTCTCCCAGTTTCTGTGCAGCCATGGTACATCAGTAAATGCAAAAACTTTGAGTGCCCACACAGCAGAGCCTGGCAAGCTACCCGTGTAGTATTTGATATGCTAAAACCATTAATAATAATAATAATAATAGACCTCATTCCCATGACCTGAAGGAATGGTTTGAGGCTCTTCATGTTCCTGGAGCGATCAGAGGCCCTTGGGCTGTACTAGCATGCGAACAGGGACAAATGGAGATGTTACTGGTGCCCACTTGAGCAAATCAATGAACAACAGGAAGACAAGTGATACAAGTAATACCTATATTGGATTCCAGTGTAGAAATACAATACTCTTATTTCTGTCCATAACATCATATTCCTTCTTGTCAAAAGCCTACATATCTATATCTATTTCAGTAAAAATATTAGAACACCTGATGTATTATACTTGCAGTGCTCTGCCATATTTTTTGTCTTGCTTTTGCTCACTGGTATGGTAAGGTCTGATCTTACCATACTTTGACCTTGGCAACATTTCAGACTTTTTAATGTAGTACTTGTTTCTGCTATTTCAGCTCTGCCAAATTATTGATTATAATATAATATATTGGCTGAGGTGGTAAGCGGTTTCTGGTACTTCTGCCTGGTTCTGTCTACTATAATAATTGTCTTCACGTAAGTAAAGAATCTCCAACTGATCAGTTAAATTAGTCATTTAAACATTCTAAGATCATGATAATTATTAAAGATCCAATAAGTATTTAAGACATGGATTTGGGCTAAGACTTCACTTGTCTCCTGGTTCCAACATATGTACTCTAACAAGATCATAAAAACAATCATTTTGTTTCTTTGACTTTGTTCTCTGAGTATCAGCTCAAACCTTTGAAATATCTCGGTTCTTGTTAATTGTTTTCAGTACACAGTGCTGAATGTAGATGGATATGTGACTTTTGCAGTTAGTTACCTTTAAAATTGGGAAATTTTCCAAATTTGGATGTAAATTTGCACTGTTAAAAATTTATTATCGGGCTGGAGCGATAGCCCAGCAGGTGGGGCGTTTGTCTTGCATGCGGCTGGCCTGTGCTGGCCCGGGTTCGATTCCTGGCATCCCATATGGTCCCCCAAGCACCGCCAGGAGTAATTCCTGAGTGCAGAGCCAGGAGAAACCCCTGAGCATTGCCGGGTGTGACCCAAAAAAAAAAAAAAAAATTATTCTCTATTCAGCCATATTTTCTGAAAACCACTTTATTGTCAACATCACAGAATTATTAATGAATCTGATTTTAGATATGAAAAGTAGTTAATGAATATTTTATTCCTCTAGCGAGCCAGCTTCGACATTCTGACCCTCTACCTTGTCTGTGTTAGTTGTGTAAGTCAAGCCCTGCCTTGTGGCTCCCTATTTAGCTGCTTCTAGCATGCCACACCCATATGTCTTTGTCATTGAGCTAAAATTCTAGGCTTTCTAGTTTTCCTATTACTATATATTATGATCCGCTACTATTGATCCTGCCTACTTTTTGATCTTATTCTTTTTTTTTTTTTTGCTTTTTTGGGTCACACCCAGCAATGCTCAGGGGTTTCTCCTGGCTCTGCACTCAGGAATTACTCCTGGCGGTGCTTGGGGACCATATGGGATGCCGGGATCGAACCCGGCCGCGGCAAGGCAAACGCCCTACCCGCTGGGCTATCACTCCGGCCCCTTGATCTTATTCTTTCCTGCACTTTTCTTCTAACATTCATCACTTTTCTACTGGATGATTACTATATGCTAAGCAAGGCAATATCTGACCTAAAATCTCAAGGGACCGCTTCTCTAGGACTCACTGTTCTCCAAGTTTCTGCTTTTTATTTTCTAGCAGTTTCCACTTTATTAAAGCAATATTTGTCTTCCACATTTTTTGAGTTATATTGCAGACCTAATTTTAGACTTCAAGGTAATGTCCAATCTTTGACAATTTCCCACAGCCATTTACATTTCAAAATTCAGCATTGTCTCTTTTTCTTCTCTGGGATTTCAGGACCTTCCCTGGTGCATACCTGAACGAATGAATTTGACAAAATTGCATTAGAATTTTTGGAAAAGATTTTTCTTTACTTGAGAAGAAAAACTTTCTTGAGAAGAAAAACTTTCCTATGAGAATAATTTGCATTCTTGGCACATAGAATTTTCTGCAAGAATTATTAAATAAATAAGTGATCAACTCTATTTATTGATCACTATTGCAGAAGTTTAGATGGATAAAGAAATAAATGGATGGAAGAGTACATATGCATACTGATAGATATAACATACACTGTAGAAACAGTATCTTCAGACATTTTACAAATGTCCATATCCACTGCTGATCTTCATTTGAGACATACAACCAGAGTCAAAGACATGTTAAAATATCATTTTACATTCAGATTTAGATCAACAGTTTTTTATTTATGACGAGGATGTGCAATATGTAGCATGCCTGCCTTCTGGGTTTTGTCTCTGAATTCCTTAATTTTCTTCCCAAGAATGATCACTTCACTTGATCACTTGAATCCCGTTATTCATTGATTTGCTCGAGCAGGCGCCAGTAACATGTCCATTGGACCCTATCACGTGCCAATGTAGCCCAATGGCATCTGGTTGATTCAGGAATATGAAGAGCCTCAAATCATTCCTTCAGGGTCTTGACAAGGAAGTCAGACCATCTTGTAGGTGGGGGGGCCACGTGATCTTTTGACATCCCGTGGGATCCAGTCGGTAACGGCTCTAGTCCAGCGGTTGACTCCAAATCGCATTACATGTCCAGCCCATCTGATTTTCGATGCGTTGGCAAACGAGACAGCGTCCCTGATTCTGGAATAGCGACGGAGGTCAGAACTCCATATTCCTTCTCTCACTTGAGTGAGGTGTGATATTCCAAGCATAGCTCTTTCGATTCCTCTCTGGGAGATCCAAATAGCATTCTCATCCTGCTTTCGTAGGACCCAGGTCTCTAAGGCAGTTCTTTGTCCTTTTAGCTATTTCTTCGATAACTTTGAAGGCATTCCATGCCGCTCTCTTCCTCCTGCGCAGCTTAGGTTTTAGGTCATTCATCATGTTGATTTCTCCACCTAGGTACACATAACTGCTGCAATCAGAGATGTTTGTTCCATTGAGAGTGAATGGGGCCTCTGGAACTAGTTCATTTTTCATAAACATGGTTTTCTTTAGATTCAGCTGTAGACCTATCTTTCCACATTCTCGATTGAAGTCAGCCAGCATTTGTGCTGCTTGGCTAATGTTTGGTGTTATTAGAACGATGTCATCAGCGAAGCGGAGGTGGTGTAGTTGCCGACCATCTATCATCACTCCCATTCCTTCCCATTCTAATTGTCGCATGATGTTCTTGAGGGTGGCACTGAAGAGTTTTGGTGAGATGGTATCACCCTGTCAAACCCCTCTTTTGACATCAATGATCACTTCTTTGTAGAATGGTGAGATCCTGGTGGTGAATCCGTAATACAGCTCACGAAGGATCTTAATGTATTGGGTTTGAACACCCTGTTTGGCTAGGGCTTCGATGACTGCTTCAGTCTCCACAGAATCAAAGGCTTTCTGTTAATCAATGAACGTGAGACAGAGCGGCATCTTGTACTCCCTACAAACCTCGATGAGCTTGGTTACCGTGTGGATATGGTCGATTGTGCTGAATCCTTTCCGGAAGCCTGCTTGCTCGCATGGTTGTCCTTCATCTAGTGTTCTGCTAATCCTGTTGAGGATGACTCGTGTAAACAGCTTGTAGATGACGGACAACAGGCAGATGGGGGTGATAGTTGCCGATGTCGTGAATGTTTCCCTTCTTAAACAGTAGAACTGTCCTGCTGGTTTTCCATTGGGAGGGCACCTTGCATTCGGACAGGTAGCGTGTGAAGAGCCGAGCTAATGTATTGATGAGTACCGACGGCAGATTGTTCAGGTGTTCGTGTCTGACTTTGTCTGGGCCTGGTGCTGTTCCTTCTTTACCAAGGAGATGGCATGTAGGATTTCAGAAGGGAGAATGTTGGGAATGACATATCCATCGTGTGGAATTTGGTATGTGGGCCGGTGGATGTGGCTATCAAAGAGATTTGAGTAGAAGTCCTGGATAATCTTCTCCATTGCCTTTCTGGAAGATGTGATAGATCCATCAGGGCGTCAGAGGGCAGTCATCTTGGTCTTATAGTTGGCAAAGGACAGGCGGGCACTGCGAATGCTTTTCCAGGCTTCTGCTGCATCTTCCAGTATTTCTGCTCTTCTGTCTTTGAGGTCTTCTTTTTATAGCTTCTCTGCACCGTTTAGCAAGCTTGGACATTAGCATTTGGTCTCCTGAGGCTTGCGCCTTGCCATGTTGGCGAATGAGCTCAAGAGTTTCTGAAGACAAGCGTCCTTTTGTGTCTTTCTCTCTCTCAGCATTCTTCGCACAATCATGGAGGTGCTGAACCAGTCGGTTGCATTCTTCATCGATGTCGTCAATGATGGTATCTTCCCATGTTGCTGCAATTGTGCCAAAGAGTTCCCAGTTGGTGGTCGTTCTGGGAGTTCTCTTCTTAAACTTTGCAGCCTTTTCTCCCCATTGCGGGAAGTAGAATTTTGCATGAAGGAGACGGTGGTCCGATCCTGTTTGGAATTTGGGGACGACAGCAACATCGGTCAGACAAAACCGTCGATTGAAGATGATGTGGTCAATTTCATTGTGGAACTGTCCGCCAGGGAGATTCCCATGTCCAACGTTTCGCTTCATCCTTCTGGAACTGTGAGTTCCCATGAATGGTTTTGGTGGACATGATGAACTCAGTCTCTCACCCTGTTCGTTCCATTCTAGGCCATGGGTCCCGATGTGGAGTTCTTCAGCCGATCTTCTTGGTCCTATCTTGGCATTAAAATCACCAACTATGATCTTGTAGAAGGTGTGATCTTTTTTATAGAACTCCTCCAATTCCATGTAGAATTTCTCAATTTCATCTTCTTTGTATGTGGATGTTGGTGCGTAGACAATGAAGATAGAAATTGCTGGCAGTGGGCCACATCTCTTCAAGTGTAATCGTCCTATTCGGTTTGTTAGGCATTCAAATGAATCAATGTTGACAGCCATGTTCGTGTTGACAAGGACACCAATGCCACCGACGCCTCTTTCGCCGAAAGTGTTCCAAGGAACGATTCCTCTCGGGTGTCAAATACAGCATGATGCAACTGACGCCTCCTCGTCTCAGTCAGACCAATGATGTCGTACTTGATCTTTTGTGCTTGCACCATCAGATCCTCAATATATGCTTCCAATGCCAGCGTATGTGCATTGAAAGTACAGACAGATACATCCCAAGAATGAACTACTGTTAATTTCTCTCTCCTAGATCTTGTCCAACCTACTTTACATGAAGCACCACATATAAATTTCATCACTCTGTACTCATTTGCATATTTGCCTCAAATTTATCATGTTGGACTCAGTGGGGTTCCCAATAAATATTGAGATTCTGCATGGCCCCCTGGCACATTTGTAGTGACTATCATCACCCTGACTGATGAGCAAAGGAACAAAGCTTCAGGCTCCTTGATAGTCTGAAGCTCTAGTACTTTATTCAAGTCAACTTTGCTCTTTAAGTACTCCCAAAAGGTTGGGGATTGGGAAATGCAAGAGGTGAATGGACCTTCATCCTGAAACAATGAGAAGATGTAAAAAGCCCCTCTTCTAGGGCAATCTCCCAGAGGATTTCCCCCAGAGATAGAATATTCCCCTGGAGCTATCGACCTGCCCAGGACAGAGGCAGCATCCTGGCATGTGGTTTTTCTCCTTTCCTTCTCTGGTAAGCAACCAACTTTACAATATTTCTAGTCATTTTGTATAAATGCAGTAAGAGATAGAGACGTTTATAAAGGGTGGCTTTTCCTGGGGACATCTCGTTATATATTCCAGACTACCATCCTTAGGTCAAGTTTTAGCCTAACCCCAACATTTTGTAAAACAATTACTTATCTTTGGGTAAGGACAGAGTTTCTTCCATAACCCTGCTCTTAGCATATTATCCTGCTTACGATACTTATTTTGTCACATGTTGAGGCCAGAGTAGCTTACTTATGGCTTGCCTTGGTCCATCCAAGTCTCAAGACAGGACCTTTCTTTTGGAGTGTAAGGAACTAGAATCAATCTAAGGCAACTGAGGTTTTAAGTTAGGGAATATGACAGATGCCCAGGAATAAATATTTCATAATTAATTTAGCTACTGATTCACAAATGCATAGCCATAACTGTCTTCCTGTGTCTATACAAAAGGCTTTTGCTCTAACATAAGAATATGCAAAGGACATACAGAAAAAAGAAAAACAGCATTTCACTTGCAGTAAAAACCCAGGACTGTGAATAAAGGACAATCCAATACATTGGATTCTTGGAATGATTAGATCTTCTTGGGTCCAACATAGTTTTCAACCAATTGCAATTTCTTTAGCGTTAAGGAGACTTGATCACTGAGACTTAGGTATGGCACTGTATCAAGAGATAAAAAAATAAAATCACCTGCTACTCCAACTAAGTAACAACAAAGTCAAAACTGATAGACCTTGTATGGGATTTTTTAAATCTTCTCCACCACCCCCATTACTAGGCCAGCTCCTCGGTCAGACAATAGCACCCATCTTGTCTAAAGGAAACTAGTCATATTTTTGTAATTTCCCACAGTTCCCTACAAATAACACCTATATTTTCACTCAAGAAATCCTCCTAGGAATTCCCAAGGAGACCCTTACCCATATCATTTTACACTAGTTCTGATACAAGACATATGCCTTTATTTGTCTGTACAATTTGCAAAAGTCTATAATTATGTAGGAGTTGAGACTGTGAGGCAGCCATTGTTTACTGGATTAGAGCCTTGGCATTCCTACTCACAACCAGTCTCAGGCTTCAGGAGCAAGAAGAAACCCTATTTACTAGCATTCAGTGAGCCTCTGGGTGTTATTTCAGATGTGGAATAATTAGCAATATGCCCAAGAAGCAACAAAGCCTTGAATGGTATTTAGTGACAATTATTCCGCTAAACCATTGCTTACTATTATAAGGGCTTATTAGCACCAAATTGTTTCGATAGGAAGTGGCATCAGCAATAAAAATAATGGATGCAGCTTGCTGTGCAAACCGAGTCAGCAGAAAAGGCCTGGAACGTGGTGCGCATCTCTTATACAACCCCCCAAAATTGGGGAAACCTGCTGGGATGTGTTGGCAGCACATTAACTGACTCAGGTGGCTAGGGTAGAGATAAGGCGAGGCTATTCACTATCAAATTACTCACCCCTTTCTCTTAGATTAGTGTGGGGGGGGTGGGAGTGTGTGTGGGTGTATGTGTATATCTATTAGAGGCAAAGCATAGGACATCAGGGGATTTATTGAGACATCCTAACCTATCTCTCTTTGCCAGTATATACAAGAATTATCATAAAACCGAAGATTAATAGAGATTTCCACTATGAAAGCCTGCATTTTATGTATTAAAATAATCCACCCTCAGAGGAGCTCTTTTTTATTCATTTTCAGATATATTGTTCAATAAGATCACAGAGTAAATCAGTGGTGGGAATCTAAATAGGGCTAAGTAAATTCTTTTTTACTAACTATTCAATTTTTATACTATCCTATAATACAGTTAGAAAGCAGTGTGAGCCCTTCTGACCACATACGAGAGGAGTAATGGAACTTCAGCTGGTGAAATAACTGCAGAACCAGGAAACTAGAGACATACACGTGATTCAGTGGTCACAGGTCAATCTTAACAACTATTTCTATCTTCTCCAATTTCATTATATTTCCTATGTTTGAGTTGTTATGTAGGTTTTTTTTTTTTGGATCACGCCCAGCAATGCTCAGGGGTTACTTCTGGCTCTGCCCTCAGGAATTACTACTGGCATTGCATAGGGGATGCCTGGGATCAAACCTGGGTCCAACTGTGCAAGGCAAAAATGCCATACCCCCTGTACTCTGGCCCCTTGTTTTTTTGTGTAACAGAAGACAATACTTAATTCAGTTTATGGACTAACTCCATAACTTGTGTATATACCTTAGTTTTATAATTTCTAAACTTACCTGGGTAACACTAAAATGATTGTAATAATAGTATTTTTTATTTACATAGGTAAATGGAGCCGAATAAGAAGACATTTATTTTCAGGCTATCTAATTAGGGGAAGCATAAATCAAACTTTGTGTTTTGATTTTTCATTTGTTTGTTTTAAGGCCACACCAAGTAATGCTCAGGGATTACTCCTGGTTCTGCACTCACAACTTACTCCTGTTGGTACTCAGGGGACCATATGGGATTCTAGTTGTCAAATCTGGGTTGGCCACATGAAGGGAAAAACAATACCCACTGTACTATCTTTTTTGAGATACACATTTTTTAAATCAGTGTAAGTATGAGATATCAATTTTCAAGTACTAGCATGTTTAAGCTTTAAACATTTTTACTTCTCCGTTTAGAGACAGCCAACCTCTTAGTGTTTGGTCACATGATATTTCCTTAGTGCTTCCATAAGGTAGAGTGATGTGGGAGAAGAGAGAGAGAGAGAGAGAGAGAGAGAGAGACTTGAAAAATCCTAAATGATCATACTGATATATGTAGCAAAAAGTTTTGAAAAGATCAAATACCTATTCATGATTAAAAATCCCTTAAAATGGGATGGAAGGAACCCTCCTCAAGATAGGAATGATCATGTACTAACTACAAATACATAGCCCGTATTATTCTCAAATTGAAAGCATTACTTCTGAAGGGCCACTTATATACATCAAATAACCAATTGTAGAAGCATGAACTATATGGTAAAATGGCAACACAGTCCTTTATACTAATAATATTACTGAATACCAATGGACTAAACTTTCCCTTCAAGAGGCAGAGTGGAGGATTGGATGAGAAAACAGACTCCATTCATTTGTAGTTTACAGGAAACACATCTAAAATTACAGGATTGACAGAGGATCAGAGTAAAAGGATGAAAACAATTATGCAAGCCAATAGAAAACAAGACAAAACAAAAATCTGGGACACCCATATTTATGTCAGACCAAATTGCATTCAATTCAAAGAATGTAATTAGATACAGGGATGGGCACTACATATTAATTAATGGAACAATAAACTAAGAATTATTAAGTCTAATCAACATATATGTGTCAAATGTTGGGTCAGCAAAGGCTTTTGCTCACAAACACAGAGACTTATGGATATAAATGCAATTGTATTGAGAGACTTTAACACTCTACTTTCACCAGTGGATAGATCCACTAGGCAGGGTATCAGTAAAGTCAAAAGAACCTTCAATGAGGAACTAGAAGAGCTGGCACTAATGGATGTATACAGGTCTTCCATCCTCAAAACGTCAAATACATATTATTCTATAATGTACATGGAACATTCTCCAAGATACATCACATTTTAGGACATAAGTCTAACTTAAAATTGAAGTCTGACTTACAAAATAAAGTCACAAACATAAGAATCATACCAAGCACCCTATCATATCAAAATGTGGCAGAGATAGAAATTAATAATATAAAAGAAGATGGGGAGAAATCCTAACACTGGAGACTTAACCACATGATGCTTATAATATCTGAATCAAAGAGGAAGTCAAGGAAGAAATAAAATGATTCCTTGAGACTAATGATAGTGAAGAAACAAGTTGCCAAAATTTAGTGGTACTTAGCAGAACAGCCTACATAAGGAATGAAGAAACAGGTGAAATCACCAACCTAAATGCACAATTTAAGTGTCTGGAAAACCAATAACAAATGAATACAAAGTCTAGTACAATAAAATAAATAATAAAAACCAGAGCAGAAATCAACAATATTGAAACTAAGAAAGCAATACAAAAAACCAATGGAACCAGAAGTTGGTTCTTTGAAAGAACAGAAAAGATAGACAAACCATTGGATATACTTACGAGGTTAAAAAAGAGAAAGTGCTCAAATAAATTGGATCATACATCAAAGGTGATACATTTCAACAACCCAAAGAAATACAGGACATCTTGAGAACTTACTATGAACAACTCTTTATTCTGGAGAACATAGAAGAAATGGGCAGATTCCTAGAACATGTAATTTCAAAAAAACTTAAAAAGGAGGATTTAAATGTCTCTCTCCTTCTGGCTAATTTCGCTCAACATAATCTTCTCCATGTCCATCCATTTATAGGAAAATTTTATAACTTCATTTTTTCCTAACAGCTGCATAGTATTCCATTGTGTAGATGTACCAAAGCTTCTTTATCCAGTCATCGATTTTCGGGCACCCTGGTTGCTTCCAGATTCTGGCTATTGTGAATAATGCTTCTATGAACATAAAAGTAGGGATGGTGTTTCCGCTGCGTATTTTTGGTTTCCCAGAGTAGATACCCAGGAGTGGTATGGCTGGGTCAAATGGGAGTTCAATTTCTAGTCTTTGGAGGAAAGTCCATATTGTTTTCCAGAAAGGCTGTACCAGCCGGCATTCCCACCAACAATGGATGAGTGTCCCCTTTTCCCCACATCCACGCCAGCACTTGTTGTTCTTGCTCTTTGAATATGTGCCAGTCTCTGTGGTGTAAAGTGGTATCTCATTGTTGTTTTGATTTGCATCTCTCTGATGATTAGTGATGATGAGCATTTTTTCATACGTTTTTTAGCCATTCGAATTTCTTCCCTTGCTGAAGTTTCTGTTCATTTCTTCTCCCCATTTTTTAATGGGGTTGTTTGTTTTCTTCTTGTAAAGTTCTACCAGTGCCTGATATATCCTGGATATTAACCCCTTATCAGATGGGTATTGGGTGAATATTCTTTCCCATTCTGTGGACTGCTTTTGATCTTAGTCACTGTTTCTTTTGAGGTGCAGAAGCTTTTTAGTTTCGTGTAGTCCCATACGTTTATCTTTTCTTCTAGTTGCTTTGTTAGTGATGTTTCACCTTTGAAGATGCCTTTAGCTTCAATGACGTGGAGGGTTTTTCCTATATTTTCTTCAATGTACTTTATGGATTCAAGTCTGATATTGAGATCTTTAATCCATTTTGATCTGATTTTTGTGCATGGTGTTAGACACAGGTCAAAATTCATTTTTTTACATGTTGCTGCCCAGTTTTCCCAACACCACTTGTTGAAGAGGCTTTCCTTACTCCATTTTAGACTCATTGCACCTTTATCAAAGATTAAATGATCATGTGTTTGAGGTTGGGTGTCAGGATACTCAATTCTATTCCATAGGTCCACGGGTCTGTTTTTATTCCAATACCATGCTGTTTTAATTACTACTGCCTTGTAGTACAGTTTGAAGTTGGGAAAGGTGATGCCTCCCATCTTCTTTTTCCCGAGGATTGCTTTAGCTATCCTTGGGGGGTTTATTGTTCCATACAAATTTCAGGAGCGTTTGGTCAATTTCTTTGAAGAATGTCATCGGTATCCTCATAGGGACTGCATTGAATCTGTATAGAGCTCTAGGGAGTATTACCATTTTGACAATGTTGATTCTCCCCATCCATGAGCAGGGAATGTGTTTCCATTTCCTTGTGTCCTCTTTTATCTCTTGGAGCAGTGTCTTGTAGTTTTCTTTGTACAGGTACTTTACATACTTGGGTAAGTTGATTCCTAGGTATTTGATTTTCTGTGGCACAATTGTGAATGGAATAGTTTCCTTAATATCCTTTTTTCTCTTTCGTTATTTGTATATAGGAAAGCCACTGACTTTTGGGTGTTGATTTTGTATCCTGCCACTCTACTATATGCATCTATTGTTTCTAGGAGTTTTTTGGTAGAGAGTTTAGGGTTCTCTAGGTATAATATCATGTCATCTGCAAATAATGATAGCTTGACTTCTTCCTTGCCTATCTGGAAATTATCACAAACGTGGGAGTCAGAGTTTAGGTAAGACAGAAAATGGAACAGGGTGCTAATAATAGTCGAGGGTACTAATGCCAAACTAGAACTGAGCATTAAATAGAGGCAAAAAGGATTCACATGACAACCTTTTAATGTATGTTCTGTAATCCATAGTCTGGAAGGGAAGGAAAAGAGAAAGAGAGAGAAAGGGAAAGAAATAAAGAACCTGCCATAGAGCAGGGCTGGGGAAGGGGAGGTAACCGGGGATGTTGTTGGTGGGAGATGGGCACTGGTGGAGGGACGGGTGCTGAAACACTGTATGACCAAAACCCAAACATGAACTTTTTAATTGTATATCTTTTTATTTGTATATCTCACGGTGGTATAATAAAATACTTAAAAAAAGGAGGATTTAGAAAGCCTGAATAGGCCAATAACAAGCAGGGAAACTGAAGTAATTAAGAGTCTTCCCAAGAATATAAGTCCTATGTTTGCCTTGCAAGTGGCTGGCCCATGCTGGCCCAGGTTCGATCCCTGGCATCCCATATGGTCCCCCGAGCACCACCAGGTGTACCTGAGTGCAGAGCCAGGAGTAACCCCTGAGCATCGCTGGGTATGACCCAAAAAGAAAAAAAAAAGAATATAAGTCCTAGCTCACATGGGTTTAGGGGTGAGATCTATCAAACATTCAAAGATGACTTACTGCCAATTATCCTTAAGCTTTTCTAAAATATTGAAGAAATAGGAATCCTTCCTAACATCTTCTATGAAGCTAATACCCAATATTACAGAGATATTACAGAGAGATAATCTTACAGAGAGATAAAAAAATATATTATTTCTGACAAATTTCCTTGGTGAACATTGATGCAAAAATATGTAACAAGATCTTAATTAATTTACTATAATTGCAAATCAAAAAAGTCATACACTGCAATCATGTGGGATTCATTCCAGGTATGCAATGATGGTTCAATATATGGAAATCAATGAACATAATACACCGCATTGTCAGGGAAGACTGTAATCCCAAACAGTATCAGAAAATGCATTCCCTTTTACTTCAAGGGCCGGCAACAGATGGACAAGCCATGAATTCAGCACAGTTCCAAAAACTTTCAGTTATCATAAATAATTAAACAACTCTGCTACTGCAATCCAAAGTGGGGGAACCTCCCCAAACCTCTAGCTTCTGGCCAGACTGCCAACCATGTGCTCAGGCTGAGATCTTCCACCAAAATGGATGCCTCTTTTCCAAAACATAGGTTTTTCTCTCTCCAAAGGCACCAAAAGCCCAAGGCCGGCCTACAAAGGGAAAAAGTCTTTGCAAAGACAAAAATCAGGCCTTTCATCCAGGTGACCGCACCTAACCCAGGTCTTATCAAATCCTAATAGCCAGGGCCAAGTCCCTTCTACCCCCAGCAGCTCTTGTGTAAAATACTATAGAGAGGGGGTTGGCACAGGAACCATATCTAAGAACAAAAGCATCTCACAATGTAATCCCTAGGGAAATAACATTATGATTTTAGACCATGAACTTCATGCAGCCAGATGTTTTTCTCCAAATATCTACGAGTTCCTTGTTTCTCTGTTCCAAGATAATTTTGGTGTGCTCTGCCTTATGTTTTTACTGAAAGGATCATGTTCACCTACCTGCCTGAGGCAGATCAGCACAACCCCATTTTTAGTTTTTACAGAGATGATTTTAAAGACCAGTTGTCCCTGACATAGCCAGGCTTTTCCTGGTAATTTTTAGTCCTCTGAAGAGGACCCATGGGGTTAAGAGGAAAATGCACAAACTAGCTGGCATAGAAATCATGATAGAAATTATAATGCTATTACAAGTTATTAAAATCAAACTGCCTTTTCCTTTTCTGCCCCCAATCTCCTATTGTGATTTGCACAAGAGCCTTAAAGCAATGCAAAATGACTTTGAGCTACAGAAACCCAGAATTCAATTGGGCATGTCCTCCAACACATATCAGTAAAAGGAAAAAGAAAATTCATATGATCATGTCAACTGAGGGTAGGGGGAGACCCATGGAATTGGGTGTGCCCCAGGAGCACTGCAGTGGATGTAACTCAATTGACATAAACTCTCTGCAGGAGGAGAAAGGACAACCCAATGTTAAAACTAAGTTGCTTATAACTATAATACAAGAGCAATAGACTGATCAGACAAAACCTTCCAGGCTTGAAGACAGTGGTAGAATATAATGAAAACCCATAATGAAATGAACACCTCACCAAGATTACTTTGCCTGGCCAACTCTTATTCGAATTTGAAGAAACAATATACAAACTTGACAGATAAACTAATCAGGAACTATATAGACTCAAAACTATACTTATAAGAAGAACTGAAAGGGATACTTTAAGTCCTACCAAACTCCTGCAGAAAGATGGCAAAAAACTTCATAAGAATAAGCTATCTCAAGGTCAATGGGATAAACGCACCAACGAAGAGACACAGGATAGCAGGCGAGATTAGTAAACTCGACCTAACACTAGTTGTCTGTGAGAAATACATTTGAGCAGTCAGAGCAAACACAGACTCAAAGTCAAAGGTCGAAAGACAACTATTCAAATGAACAATCCTCTCAAAAAGGCCAGGATGACCATACTATTATCAGATGACATAGACTTCCAGGCTGAAAAAGGTTACAATAGGTGGCAAAGGTCATTTTTAATGATCAAGGGATATGCATATCAGGAGTAACTCACAGTACTAAATGTATATGCACTTTATGAGGGATCAGCAAAATACGCAAAACAACTGCTAAGACTGGAATTAAGGCATTAAGGGCAACACAATAGTAATTAGAGATTTCAACTCCATTTTGTCACCTCTTGATAGATCAGGCTAAAGCTCTGCAAGAAAATAATTTATTTGAGGGAAGGAGTGGGAGAGGGTATTGGGGTGTGTTTGTGTGTATTTACATATATATATTATATAATATATTATATATTACATATAACATATTATATACATACATACAAACACACATATATGTACTCTTCAGAAATTGCAAAATGACCAACAAAAGTAGCCCAAAGCAGGGAGGAGAAAGGACATAATAACTTAGAGTTGAAATAAGCAAACTGAAATCCCAGAAAACAATCCAAAATATCAATAAATCCAAGAGCTGGTAATTTGAAAAATCAAACCAGATTGATAAATTGCCAGCACACTCACAAACAAATAAAGAGAACCACTATGAACTGAATCAACATTGAAAAAAGGGACATTACAACAGACACCTCAAAAATTCAAAGGCTCATTAGCAATTACTTTGCAAAACTTTATTCCATTAAACAAGAGAACATAGAGGAAATATATATTCCTGAGCAATTATAACTTTCTGAGACAGAACAAAGATGATTTGGAATATCTGAACAGAAATTGAGAACGTAATCAAAAATCTTCCTAGAAACAAAAGCCCTGACCCAGATTGATTCACTGGTATATTCTTTCAAACCTTTGCAGACAACCTACCTTCAATCCTTTTTAGGCTTTTCCAGGAAATTGAAGAAACAAAAATACTCCCAAAGAGTTTCTATGAAGTAATCACCTTAATAACAGAAGTATTCAGAGACACCACAAAAAGATGATAGATAGATGATAGATAGATAGATAGATTAGATAAGATAGACAGATAGATAGATAGATAGATGATAGATAGATAGATAGATAGATAGATAGATAGATAGATAGATAGATAGATAGATAGATAGATAGATAGATAGATAGATAGATAGATAGATAGATAGATAGATAGATAGATAGATAGATAGATAGATAGATAGATAGATAGATAGATAGATAGATAGATAGATAGATAGATAGATAGATAGAGATGAGAGAGACTTACAGGGCAATATTCCTGATGAATAGATATAAAAAGATCCTCAACAGAATACTAGCAAATGGGACCCATAAATTCAACAAAAAGATCAAATACCATGACTATGTAGAATTCATCTCAGGGATGCAAAGATTGTTTAATATATGCAATTCAGTCAGCACAATACACTATGTTCACGTACACTTCCAAAGAACCCAACCGCCGAAAAAAAGCCTCAACCATCCTCGGCTGGGAATGAGGTCTATAAAATAAAGACCATATGATCATATCAGTAGATTCAGAGAAAACATTTGACAAGACCAAGCCCCCGAAAAATATACTCTTAACAAAGTGGGCATTGAAGGAGTTAATTACTACTGCTTTGCTGTTACAAAGCAGAGCTAATTAAAACAGCATAATGGAATAGAGAGAGAACCTCAGATGAATTGAATAGGTTTGAACATGTTGAGTTAAACCGTAAAGTATATGATCAGCTAATAATCAATAAAGGAGCAAAAAAAATATGAAGTTGAGCAAGGAAAGCTTCTTCAATAAGTGGTGGTGGGCAAACCTGTCAGCTGAATGCAAAAATAAATAAATAAATAAATGAACTCGAGCATCTTTCTAACATCATGCACACAAATCAAAACGGATTAAAAACTGGTATCAGACTGATATCGGACTTGAGTCCATAAGGCACATAGAGGAAAACATAGGCAGAACCCTCTGTGACAATGAAGCTGAAGGTATCTTCAAGGATGAAGCAATACTGAACAACCAAGTGAAAGCAAAGATAAACAAATAGGATTTCATTAAACTAAGACGCTCCTGCACTTCAAAGGAAACTATGACCAGATTACAGAGACAGTTTAGAATGGGGAAAATAATTATATTCCCAGCACTCATCTGATAAGGGATTAATATCTAATCTATAAAATTCACTGATAGAACTTTACAAAAAAAAAATACAACCCCATCAAAAATTGAAGAGAAGAGATGAACAGAAACTTCCTCAAAGAAGAAATGCAGGGGCTGGAGTTATAGCACAGCTGGTAGGGTGTTTCCCTTGCATGTGGCCAACCCAGGTCCAATTCCCAGCATCCCATATGGCCCCCTGAGCAACGCCAGCAGTAATTCCTGAGTGCAGAGTCAGGAGTAACCCCTGAGCATTGCTGGGCATGACCAAAAAGCAAAAAAACAAAAAAAAATACAAATACTCAAAGGGCACGTGAGAAATTACTTGGCATCACCATAAAACAGGGAGATGCAAATCAAAACAATGAGATATGATCTCAAGCCACAGAGACTGGCACACATCAAAAAGAACAACCAGTGCTGGCATGGATGCAGAGAATATGGGACTCTAACTGCTTGGTGGGTACTGATGGGTCAAGCCTTTTGGGGAGACAACATGAAATTCCTCAAAAAACTAGAAATCGATCTTTCGTATGACCCAGCACAGCTCCTGGAATATATCCTAGTGACCCCAAATCATAATGCAGAAAAAGCCATCTTCACTGTTTCATTGTAGCAGTATTCACAACTGCCAGAATCTGGAAAGAACCCAAGCACCTGAGAGCAGATGAATAGATAAAAAAAAAAACAACTCTGATATATCTATACAATGGAACACTACGCAGCTGTTAGGGAAAATGAAGTCATGAAATTTGCTTATGCATAGATTGACATGGAGAGTATCATGCTGAGTAAAATGAGTCAGAGAGAGAGAGGGACAAACATAGAATGATTGAACTCATTTGCATGACATAAAAAAATAGTAGAAACTAGGGGCAGGAGGACTAGGTAATTGTAGAAAGCTGCTGCAAAAGGGGTTAGAGAGTGCAGTTCAGACAGAGAAGGGATCACTGTGGCAATGATAGTTGGAAATGATCACTCTGGACAAGAACTGAGTGCTGAAAAGAGGTAAAGTGATATGCATGATATGCTTTTAGTAACAGTGCCTAAAAGGAAAATAATAGAGAGATAGAAAAGAGAAACAAAAGTGCTTGCCAGAGTGGCAGACTGAGAGGGCGGGGTGGAAGGTGGGTGGGAAGGAATGAGGGACATTGTTGGCATGGAATATGCACTTGGGAAGGGGTAGTGTTGGATCGTCGTGTGACTGAAGCTCAACCATGAATAGCCTTGTAATTGTACATCTCACAGTGATTCACTAAAACTTTTTTAAAACTAAAAATGACTAAAAGAAAGCAAGAGAATGAAAAAGAACAGATATAAAGTAAAACGAAACAAAACACAGTTTCAAGCCGTAGATGAATAAGTCAAACAAGAGAAAATTTGTTTCTGAGAAATAAATCTGCACTGAGTACTCTATGATGCGAGACTTTGGAATGTGTATCTGCTACTGTTTTTATTGCTGTTCAACTAAAGGAAGATAATCAGTAAGGAAGTTTTATTTGTTTTCCTTTTTTTTTTGGCTGTTAGACCACTTCCAGTAATGCTCAGAGTTATTCCGGGCTCTGCACTCAGGAATTACTCCTGGTGGTGCTCCAGTACCGTAGGGATGCCAGGATAGAACACAGGCTGGCCACATGCAAGACAAATGCCCTCCCACTATACTATTGCTCTTTCCCAAGAGATGTTTTTTTCTTACTGTTTGTACCAAATGGCCTCCGGGCACCAGTAACAACCTAACCTTCCAGAAAGTAAAGCCCAGGCCCGCTGCCCGAACAAAAGAGCTACAGACCCTCGTGTAGATGGGTTGGTACAGAGGAAGCCCACCCTGACCCCGAGCTACCCCGGAACGCCCTGGATATGAGGATAAGAAAGTATGCTTCATATGGGACATAAATGTACACACAAGGTGGCAACAAGGTCAAAGCAACACAATGGAAAAGCTGATACACCAATGAGTTGGTGTGGGGAGACGAGAAAGTGAGCCTTGGGAGGAGTGGGCGAGGGTAACGAATATAGCATGGAACCGCATACAGTAATGTAAAAACAAATCTCAATTAAAAAGAAAAAAAGGCCTTTTATATCCTACTGAACTGAAAATTAGGGACAGAGGGTTTGAGCTTTTTTTATTTTTTAATTTTATTACCACCTGATAGCATCACACCGCTCGTATGATTTATATAAAGAACTCCAAGTATGTCTGACAATGCAGTCTCCCAAGTCTCAATCAAACTAAAAGGAACAGTCTTTTAGTACTGAGCTGGAAGGGGCTCCTGAATGAAACAGAACCCAAAAATACATGTCAGGCTTGGCTATGCAAATCCAAAACATACTGGGTTGGCCTTCCGGAAGGTGGGAACTGAAGCTTCTGCTTCTTGCAGAAAAATCTGCCCTTTTAGGTATTTCAATTGATTATCTTAGACCCTGCAAGATTACTTTAACCACATCTGTAAAATATTTCCTATAGAATATCACGTTAAGCAAAATAAGGGGAGAAGGACAAACACAAGATGATCTCATTCATCTGTAGAATACAGTAGGTCAAAATAATAGAATACACAGTACTGAATGATGAAAAATTCTGGGCATTGAAAGACCATCCACTAAACAGTGAAATGATCCAGGACAGGTGAGGAGCAAACCAGACTAAAGGAGACATAGATATAATGCTGTACAATCTTGGTCGTGGAAGGATAGAATAATTGTTATCTATACATTTCATAAACTCTGACGGACGGGGTCAGAGATCTCAATGATTGAGAGTCAGGGACGCTGTCTCTTTTGGTCTCTTTTGCCAAGGCACTGAAAATCTGGATATGTAATTCGACATTCGACTTGGAGATGACCGCTGGACTAGAGTTGTTACTGACTGAATCCCACGGGATGTCAAAAGATCATGTGGCCGCCCACCTACAAGATGGTCAGACTTCTTCATCAAGACTCCGAATGAACGGTTTGAGGCTCTTCATATTTCTGGAGCAAGCAGATGCCAATGGCACGCGACAGGGACAAATAGAAATGTTACTGACGCCTGCTTGAGCAAATCGACAAAAAACCGGATGTCAAGTGATCAAACTCTGACACTATTAATAAATATAATCAATTTTAAAAATACAAATAAAATGCCCAACATAACCCCTAGATTGGCGTCTACATAATAACAGGAAATATAACCTGAAAAACTAGGGGAGGGCCATACAGCTATATCACATTGATAAAATTTACCATTAGAGCTTCAGAAGAAGGGATTCTATTCCTAAATTACTATCTTGTTGTGCAACAATAGTAAAAGACCTAACACAGTCAAAGCACTGTTTTTTTGGGTTATTTTCAACTTTCAGACAAATGAATATTTTTTTGCAGGATATAATATAAACATCATCAACATTGTCTATGTCAAGATATGATTATAAGAATAAAAGATCATCAATATACTTACAGAAGAATAGTTTTTGTACAACTAGCTGTTGGGCAGACTGCAAAAAACCCAAATCATTCAGTAGTTGTAGGCTTTTTTTTTTTGATTATTGATTTATACCCAGAGATGCTCAGGTCTTATACCTGGCTCTGTGCATAGGGTTTACTCCTGGTGGGACTCCAAGGACCACATGATACTAGGTATCAGTCAGTCCCTAACTCTTGAATATACATAAAATGAAATACTATGTTGTACATATATTAGAAATATCATGTATCTCTTCAGATAAAATTCAAAATTGTATTATTAAATGAGAAAGCAAAATGCACATTCTTAGAAATACTGCAGGGAAAAACTAACTTACGACACTTTTATGAGATAATCAGTATAGATTAAAAATAGAAAGTTAAAAATTGGTGCTATATTTGAAAAAATAGAAACTTAAAATTGGTGCTATTTGTTATTTTTAATGAGATGCCTATAATACATATATTATTTTATGACCACCAGTATTATCAGGGTAGTAGATTAATAACAGTTAAAATATTACTTTCCATATTAAAAATACATATTCTAACTAATGTTGCATAAAAAGTTTACTGAATATGCATATGTAAATAGAAACTTCTAATACAGCAGGTAAGGCAGTTGCTTTGCAATAGAAATTGTACCAGATAAAAGTGTCCTTGAATGTCAACAAATTACTTGCCAGACACAACTAGTCAAATAGCAGAAGCGGTATGAACAAATACAGATCAGATGCAGGTTAATTCTTGGTGCCTAAATGGGATCTAATCATCTCCAGTTTTCTGTGTGCTGCATCAGTGACAATAAGAAGTTGGTGGATCATGGACGTACTACAATGACTAGACATACATGTTCCCATGCTGGGTTAGTTTCCTGTCACCATAAAGTACCCTGAGCATCACTGGGTGTAGCCCAGAAGGCTCCAAAGCACTTCCTTGGTGGCCCAGGTTGTCCTGGCACTGCAGGGCCTGAGTAAAATGACATTCTCAGGCACTTGCAATTGAACATCCAGCATGGTTGATCAACAATTGATGAACTGCAGGTCTCCTAAATACTTCTTCAGAGCTTTCCTCCCACCAAAGGGGTAATATTTAGAGCAGATGGGTTGAAGAGATCCAAAAAAACAGTCTGTTTTATTCTTCTTGAAGGAAGATGAGGCTTCAGTTCTGAAACCAGGAGTTATCACTGTGTCCCTAGGATCTTTGAGCTCCATCTATTCCATTCCTCCACCTTTCTTCCTCCTAACTCCCCAGCATGGTCCAGTTAATGGTGACACACTTCTGATTTTTCAGTTCTGCAGTTTCTACTTAAACAGGCAAGCAAACACCAACTTCCAATGTTTGCTCACCTGGCAATGAGTTATTGGGATATCAAAAAAAAAACCCACAAGTGATCAGATGTGAAGAAGTTACTCTGCTACTAGCTCTAAACTGAGCAAACAGGAGAAACGGGGGGTCCTTAAATGCTCCATTTGTAACAAAAAAAATCCATTTATCCATGTCTTAGTACTTACTCATGAGAGGTAAATATGAACATTTCAACAACCAAAGACATCTTAAAAGCTCTTAAATGCTTAAGGAATATTGAGGGTAGAAGCTAATGAAATAATTAGCACTGCGCTCTCAAGGGTAGTCACAGACAAGCTGCCTCTCAGAGCCAGCTGGGTATCTGTGCAAGCTAACTTACAAAAGAAGCTTTTCAAACACTTCTTGCTAATCAACTAAATTATAGATTACCCAGTAAAGAGGCGTTCCAAATGAGCTAGTTAAATGATGTGCTTTACTATTACGCTATGTGAAAAAAAAACCAAAGATTAAATTTTAATGGTACCCATTATTAAACATATAAGTGTCCTGTTTATTAAATGTGAGCAAAGATTTCAGTGTATTTCTTTTCTCTACAGTTATTAACCTAAAGAAAGTGCCACTCTTGGGTTGGGCTAGGATTTGACTCTAGATCAGTGAGGATTAATCCACCACATTTGAACTTCATTTAAACTTCTATCTAAACAGAGTACTTTAACAATGTTAGCAAATCAAAGAACAGTTTAGATTTTCTCTCTTAAATTTAAGAGCTTTCCCATTATCAAGAATAATCCCTAAGTTCTACCCCTGCCTCCAAATACCACAGTTGGAAGCTTGCAACGGGTCGTGGTTGGGGGCGGGGGTGGCCATTTAGGACAGAGAAGTGGAGAGGTGACCACTATGACGATGATAGTTGGAAAATAATACAATGGGCAAGAATTTAGTGCTGAAAGTAGGTAAATGGATGTACATGATAAGCTTTAAGTACCTGTATTGAAAACCACAATGCCTAAAAAGAATGTGGAGAGAGAGGAGAGAGAGACAAGAGAGAGAAGAAAAAGAAGGAAAAGGAAGAGGAAGGAGGAGAAGGAAGAGGGAGGAAGAGGAGGACGAGGAGGAGAAAGAGGAAGAGGAGGAGGAAGAGGAGGAGAGGAAGAAGAAATCATAGATAGAGGAGATACAGCAATAAACACAGAAATCTGCTACAATCATGAAAGTGAAAACACTGTATCTACCATCCTTGGATGGGAAATGAGCCATTTAAGTGCAGTGGTCTATGACAAGGGCACATAATCCTGTAAGAGAGAAGGGAACACTTGACAGCAAAGAGCTCTTGTGGTCTACTAGATGTTATGTCTAATACCTGTACATACTAGGCACTGAGGCATTTTGTCCAAATATCCAGAGTCATGTAGTATGATGACTATTTATTAAGAGCCACAGTTAATTTACAATAAGCAATCTGTCCACAATTAATTTTGGTGATTCTGATGTTTTCCCATGAAGTGCTTGAGAGATGACACCTGAATATTTTACATCAACTGTCCTCTACAAATTTAGCTTCATGACAATCCTTATGAGAGAACAAGGATATATCCTCATTTAAATTGGCCAAGGAAAATAAACAGTGGTTTTGCCATGTACTTTTGCTATTTAATTGCCTGACATATAGTAATATATCTGGCTTTGAATCATCCTGGGAAAGTTATGTTTTTGGAATAAGTAAGGACAAGCAAGTCCCCTCTCTTCTACGTCTCATTCTATGCCTGGCTTTTCTCCAAGAAAAAAAATCAAGAGCTTCCAACTTGATTTACTTCTTTTCAGAAACCTTCAGGGAGAGGGGTGAAGGCTGGGGGTGGGAAGTGGGGAATGTAAATAGGGAAATTTAATTTTGTGTCTTATCCATTTCCTATCATTCTAATCTATAGGGAAACAATTGTGTGCAGGTTGTTACTGTTGGTAGCCACGGCAACAGAATAATTGACATACAAGCTCAAAGTAATAAGTTTAATGAAACTATGGTTTTTAGTGCTCACCCTTGTATCTGATTAAATAAGATCTGCATAATGCAAAGATATTAAATTTCCATGTTCCTAATAGTCTCTCCCTTGCCAATAGCAAGAAAGTTCTGTTGTGAAAGAACACTGCCATTTTTTCTCTGGAAATGTTTTTTAGCAGTTGGTACTGGCTGGTCAACAAAACAATGAAAACTCTTGAGAAATGTTAAGGTTCTGACTCCACAGATTAAACAGCCCCTTTCCACTGAAATTTTGTGCCTGTGTGTAGGAGTAAGAGATAAAAAGAAGACAGCAAAGGAGAACAGTGTACCAAGGAGGACTAGTTTCAGATACAGTGTCTGGGATAAATCCACGTGAGACCCGGGCTCCAGAGAGTGCTCATAGCTAAGTGAGATACTTACCTGTATCTTTTCTCTCTGCAACAAAAATCAACAAGAACAAAAGTTGGGTATGGAATATGTGCTGGCTAAACATATATTTTGGCATTAACTGGCACAGCTTTGGCAAAACCCTAGCACTACACTACCATTGTGCTATGTTCTCCAGGGATTTGAAGATTAACAGCATTGATGGCAACACTAACTTTTCATTCTAATAGGAACAATGTACAAGCAAAATCAATATGAGAGGTAAAATGGTGACAAGGACAAAAAGCTATATGAGTTTTAGAGATGTGTTTATTTATTTTACTTTTTTTTTTTGAGGGGGACTTGCCCACTATGCTCAGGGCTTATTCCCTGCTCTGAACATAGGGATCACTCCTGGTGGACTTGAGGGACTATATGGGTTGCCAGGGATAGAACCTAGGTAGGCTCTATGCAAGGCAAGTGTCCTAATTAGTGCACTAACACTGTGGCCCAGAAGGACTTATTTCTGTCAAGGGCCTTCAAGCAGGTATTGTGCATATATTATCTTGGCTAGCTTAAGCTGTCAAACTGTAATTATTTTTTTCATAGACAGAAATTTATTTTCTGCAATATAATCTAAATTAAGTACAGGGGAGCAGAAATATAGTACTTCTGTGATATATAGTACATCACCTTCTATGGATGAGGTGTTTGCCTTCTGCTTGACCAATCTGGATTTGATCCCCAGCATCCCATATGATCCCTTGAACCCAACAGGAATGACCCATGAATACAGAGCAAGGAAAGAGTCCCCGGCAGCGGGTGTGGACCCAAAACAAAAATAAATTAATTGCAAAATAAAACAGAACAAAAATAAAGTCATGGTGTAATAAGAAGGTGGTTCTTCACTGAGGGTGGTTTTTCCCTGCATCCTCTAACTGGTGGACATTTGGCTGCATTTGGAGACATTGGTTACTGCACAACTGGGGGATGTCATATTAGTGTGGTATATGCCAGAGATTTTGTGAAATCTTCTACATTACACTACCAGTCTTTCCTAGTCAAGAATTATTTAGTTCAATGATGAGGTAGAGAAAAACACTATTAACACGAAAGTGATGCCTTTGGATACCAGGAGAGAAGTAGCTCAGCAGATTTTTTAGTTTCTGCTCCCGCAGACTAGTTGAAAGGGACAGGTGGGGCCTACGTTACACACGAAGGACGCTATGCAAAGTACGTTAATCTCTGTCAGCAGGAATGAGCATGGAGATAAGTTGGAAAGGTGTGGTTCTCTGATTTTACTTCATGCCAAGTCTGGCTCAGGATGACCCTAAATAGCACTGAATCTGCAATCAAGAGTATTTGGAGAAGCAAAAAGAACATTAAAATTAAGACTTTTTTGATACACATGATATAGTTTGAGAAAGAGTGGCCTGCTGCCAGCTGAGGATGAAAACTAATCCCTGTAAGGATCATAGGTAGCTGGTATGATGTCTGATAAGACTAGAAATACCAAGGATAAAAGTCATTCTTATTGATAACTCGCTAGGATTGACACTCAGTTCAACCTGCAGCAGCTAAGAAAGCAAAAATGAAGGCCCAGGAGAATTCACTTCTCAAAAGCAGCTTGACACATTCCATTATTTTGTCACCTGCATTCCACTAATGTCATTTTACCTGATCACATTCCCTGCAGAAGTTAACCATGTCCTCCTTTAGGGACCCCCAACTTTCCTTTAGGGGTCACATCTTTTTTTTCTCCTCTCTAATATTTCAAATAAACCTACTTTACTCAATTTTCAGTGACATAGTGTCTAAACCCACATAAAGATTGGGAATAACTTCTTTTACTAATCATGATCTCCCACCTTATAAATAGCAGTATTAAATTGTCACTGCTACTACTACTATACTGTGACTACTAGTACAATTTCCACATTTATCTGCTGTAAGAAATAGAGCAGGAACTTTGGTTATAATCATCACAGAAAACTTACTGTTTTGCGTATCTACTTTGCTTCAGGCCGTCTCAGCTGTCATTAGCTAATTTAGCATTAACTAACATAGTCAAGATCTACAGAATCACAGAGAAGCAAAAGCATTCAAGTTATCAGGCTATGGGCAGGAGTTTCCATTTTTTCTATTTTCCTCACATGAATGCTATCAATTTACAATCATCTTGTCACCTGTCACTTGTCTCTTGTCACTTGCCTTCCTGTTGATCATCGATTTGCTCCAGCAGGCACCAGTGACGTCTCCATTCATATCGATCGTATTCAAGATGGGGGCAACACCAAGGACAGCACCAGAGATGTTCATTCACAGGTGAAAAAGAGGCCTGAACTTTGGGGAGGGACCCAGACCCATCCACTAAAACATATAATAAACTCTTTTAATCTTCTGAGTTTTGTACGCAAATCTTTCAAACAATTCTTAAGAATGCACCAGCACGAAAAAAAATTCAATTTCTTGCACTAATAATAGCTCTTTCATGGAAATAACTAAAATTATTTAAAAATATTTTATTGGGAAAACTGGTGTATCACAAAGGTTTTTCTTCTCTCAAAAGGAGAAAATTCTTTCCTTTGCCCATAGAAAGGCTGGTTGATAATTTTTTGTTTTGAAACCTCTGAATTAGACTCTTAACAACTAGCCAAGGAGGCTAACTTTTTAACATGTTACAAATGCTAAATTTTTATTGTACCTAGCGTATATGCTACCTCAGATTCCCACAATGTAAATATAGTCTTTGATCAGCAGTGATGATTGAAGCATTCCAGAAGATACTTGGTCTCTTTCTGATTAAACCCTAAATGTAAATTTCTCCTTAATTAAAAGTAACCTGTTTTGACAAAAAAATTATGTAAACATGAATTTGTGGGGCAGAGTAACCCCCAGGGGGGGGGGGGGCTGATCCCACCCGCCGGCCCCCCCGAAATATGTGCTAAGAAAGCAGAGTAGGCACAGAATGTACTCTGATTTCTTCGGGAAAGTGCTGAAAACTAAAATAGTTGACTTTAATCAAAAACACCAAAATTGTTGTAGGGAGGGAGGCATGGTAAAGGGGGGAGGTGTGTAGGGTGGTGACCTTGAGAGAAGAGAGAAAAGAGGACTTCTGTCTCTCTGCTCAACACACTTCAGCTACCAGAGTAAAGGTCCGGCATAGGTCAGGACTGGTAAAGTCAGCCGTGAGCACACACAGCACACAGATGTTCACATGTTAGTGTGAAAGTGTATTTTCCTGTACGTGTGCGTTCTTGAGAACTCTATGAAAGATTTGCATATGAAAGTGAGAAGGTTAAGAAATTCAGAGTTTATTGTACAGTTTAAGAAGATGGGTCTGTCATGGAAAGTATCATGCTGAGTGAAATTAGAAGGGAAAAGACAGATATAGAATGACTGCATTGATTTGGAGGATATGTCACTTGTCTTCCCGTTATTCATTAGTTTGCTTGAGGGGCGCCAGTAATGTCTCCATTTGTTGGGAATGAGTTCCATTATTGTTACTGTTTTTAGCATATTGAATACACCACGGGTAGCTTGCTAGGTTCTGCTATGGTCTGGGTTCATCCCAGGGGCCCAGTCCTTTTGGAGGATATAAAAAAATAATGTGAGACTACTCCCCAAGGCTAGGCAAAACAGGCCAGGAGGACTTGTCAGAGGTTAGAGTCTATCACAAATGTGGCAGGAGGGTGTGGGGGGAGTGGGCAGAGGGTAGTTAAGATAGTTTGACAATAATAGTTGGAAACAGTAAGGCTAGACTAGAACTGAGTATTGAAAGTAGGTAAAGGGATATGCATGATAACCCTTCAGTGTCTGACTGCAAACTACAATGCACAAAAAGGGAGGGGGGGAGAATAATTGAGGGAGAAAGAGAGAGAGAGAGAGATAGATAGATAGATAGATAGATAGATAGATAGAGAGAGAGAGAGAGAGAGAGAGAGAAGAATGCCTGCCATAAAAGGCAGGTTGTGGGGGTTCTAGGAGGGGAAATGGAGCACACTAGTTTTGGGAAATGTGCACTGGTGCACTGATGGTGGGATGGGTGTTGGAACACTGTATGACTGAAACCCAATAATGAACACTTTGTAATTGTCTTATAGTGATAAAATTTAAAATAAATAAATAAATAAGAAGATGGATCTCATTCCTCCCCAAATGCACAGGGCTCTAGACCTTATGCTCACTGGGATATTATGATGATGATGGGCAATACCTAAGGCAAATGGTCAGACCACTTTTATGAACTTTACATTCTCTCTATTATGCCTCTCAAATGATAAGAAACAATAAGAGACCAATTTTCATTACCGCCCCCACACACACAATCTTTAACTTATCTGCATTCTCTATCATATACTTACCACTCAATAACATGAAGACAAATTAGCCTGGAGGTCTCTGCCTACTTAAGATCTCAATGTCAGACCTGAATCCATAAAAGTACGTTGAAGAAAATATAGGAAAAACCCTCCACGACATCGATGCTAAAGACATCTTCAAAGGTGAAACACCATTAACAAAGCAACTAGAAGAAAATATAAATATATGGGACTACATGAAACTGAAGAGCTTCTGCACCTCGGAAAGAAACAGTGACCAAGATAGAAAGACAGTCGACAGAATGGGAAAGAATATTCACCCAATACCCATCTGATAAGGGGTTAATATCCAGGATATATCAGGCACTGGTACAAATACATAGGAAAAAAACAGCCAACCCCATTAGAAAATGGGGAGGGGAGATGAACAGAAACTTTGACAAGGAAGAAATCCGAATGGCCAAAAGGCATATGAGAAAATGCTCATCATCACTAATCATCAGAGAGATGCAAATCAAAACAACAATGAGATATCACCTCACACCACAGAGAATGGCCCATATCCAAAAGGGTAAAAGCAACAAGTGCTGGCTTGGATGTGGGGAAAAGGGGACTCTCATACACTGTTGGTGGGAATGTCGAGCTTGCTACAACCTTTCTGGAAAACAATATGGACATTCCTCCAAAGACTAGAAATTGAGCTCCCCTTTGACCCAGCCATACCGCTCTTGGGAATATACCCTGGAAAGCCCAAAAACACACAGCGGAAACACAATCCGCACTTTTATTTTCATAGCAGCACTATTCACAATAGCCAGAACCTGGAAACAACCAGTATGCCCGAGAACTGATGACTGGATAAAGAAACTGTGGTACATCTACACAATGGAATACTATGCAGCTGTCAGAAAAAATGAAGTTATGAAATTTTCCTATAAATGGATCGATATGGAAAGAAATCATGTTGAGTGAAATTAGTCAGAAGGAAAGAGACATAGAATGACTGCATTTATTTGCATGACATAAATATACTAGGTGATCTTACCGAAAGTGGAAATTACCACAAGCGTGTGGGAGACAGAGGTTGGTTTAGATAGAGAAGGGAACATGTGTGAATAAATGTCTAAAGTTCTGATGCTAACATAGAACTGAGCATTAAATACAGACAAAAAATGCAAATGATGGTTTCTAAGTGCACGTAGTGCACCAGAAGGTACAATGTGTGGGAGAAGGAGGAGAGAGAGAGGGAGAGGAGATAAAGAACCTGCCATTTAGGCAGGATGTGGGGGGGGAGGGAATTGGGGACATGGGTGGTGGCTGGGGGGCACTGGTGGAGGGCAGGGGTGCTGGAACACTGTGTGACCGAAACCCCCCAGCGTGAACAGCATTGTAATTGTATATCTCGCGGTGGTATAATAAAATGTTAAAAAAAAAAGTTAATCTGGGCATTGTCACAGGGAAAGGCTTCCACTGTTGATGATCTTTTCATTTTATTGTCCCAGCTCTTACGTTCTTCCCAGCTTCTCTTCTGAATGGTCCACACACTTCCCTGAATGGGGCATTAGTTAGTGTCACTGGCACGTGATAGGGTAAAATGGAAATATTACTGGCGCCAGCTCAAGCAAATCGATGAATAACTGGATGTCAAGTGATCAAGTGAATTTGCACTTCAGAGAGATGTCATCTTTATGCCTTTGGGCTACTTCAGGGCTAGGCAATTTCTTAAGTTTTATTTCCCACAAGGTATTGCCGTGGTCCCCTATCACCTGCAACAGATGATTTATTTATATTGAGAGATTAATAAAAAATATGCATTATATTAGCAGATCTGCTTTTATTCTCAAAACAAAAAATGCCCTCTTTTTTTGTTTTTGAGAATAAACTAAACAAATATAACAGAAATAATTTGCAAGCCATTTCTCCTTTATTTGGTCATTTCCTCTTTGCTTTCCTTCATTGCATCTTTCTGATCTGACACCTCTTTTCTGTTTCCTCTGTAAAAAAATGGTTTGTGAGAAGCTGAGGTAAAACATTTTCAGTTAGTGCTCACTAAATTTAGTTTGTCTTACTAGTAAGAATATAATGGTTGTTAGGCTTCTTAGTAGTCTCTTTAAAAATGATAGTAGTGGGGGCCAGAGCGATAGTCCAGAGGGTAGGGCATTTGCCTTGCATGCGGCCAGCCCGGGTTCAATCCCTGGCATCCCATATGGTCCCCTGAGCACCGCCAAGAGTAATTCCTGAGTGCAGAGCCAGGAGTAACCCCTGAGCATTGCCAGGTGTGACCCAAAAAGCAAAAAAAAATTTTAAAAAATTAAAATGATAGTGGGGGTTGGGTGGAAAGCTGGTTCAGCTGTCTGAATGCATGCATTGCAATCAGCAGGCCTGGATTTGTCCCCTGCATTGCAAGCAGGAGGTCCAGGTTTATTCCCTGCCTTGCACACAGGGAGGGCTAGGTTTGTCCCCTGCACTGCAAACAGGAGGTCTAGGTTTATCCCCTGCATTGCACACAGGAGGGCCAGGTTTGTCCCCCTGAATTGCATGCAGGAGGTCCAGGTTTATCCCCTGCACTGCATGCAGGAGGGCCAGGTTTGTCTACTGCATTGCATGCTTCCCCAGTTACTGTCAGGAATGCACTCAGAGGCCTGGATAGCTTACAATCCTTAAAATAAAACTAACTCCTGAGTGAATCCCTTAAGTTTGGTTCGCAATATTCACATGAAAACTCTAAATGTTTATGAAGTAATAGTCATTTATTTAAAAGCTTTAATAAGATAGTGTTGGGTCTCTGATGTCCTATGTCCAGATTTCAAACTTGTTTCTCTCTGATTCCTCTGTATGTTATCCTTGGTCCACACTGGTGTCACTCTCTCTGTCTCTTCAAGTCCACCACTGTTCTCCTAGTCTCTCCCTTTGTTTTTAGGCCACATTGGTGAATTGATGCTTTACTGTCATCTGTTTGGGCACAGATGATGAATCAAAGAAAAAATTGACTGCTGTGTGTCCCCACCCCCTACGACCACTCCACCCCTGCTAACTCTTTAAATGTTCTTATGCCCATTCTTTAGTCATTTCCATCATCTATCTGTCTACTCATGTTAAAAAGATTAAAAAATTCTTTACTAAATTGCCTGACTCTATTACCTCTTCCATGCCTAATTCACTTGATCACTTGACATCCCATTATTCATCGATTTGCTCAAGGGGGCATCAGTAACATTTCCATTTGACCCTATCACGTGCCAATGTAGCCCAAAGGCATCTGGTTGCTTTAGGAATACAAAGAGCCCAAACCGTTCCTTCAGGGTCTTGACGAAGAAGTCTGACCATCTTGTAGGTGGGCAGCCACGTAATCTTTTGACATCCCGTGGGATCCAGTCAGTAATGGCTCTAGTCCAGCGGTCGTCTCCAAATTGCATTACATGTCCAGCCCATCTGATATTCGATGGCTTGGCGAAACGAGACAGTGTCCCTGACTCTGGAACAGCAACAGAGGTCGGAGCTCGGATTCCTTCTTTCCCTTGCGTGAGGCATGATATTCCAAGCATAGCTCTTTCGATTCCTCTTTGGGAGACACGAATAGCATTCTCATCCTGCTTTCGTAGGGCCCAGGTCTCTGAGGCATAGGTTAGTGCAGGTTGAATGGTGGAGTTTGAAGAGATGTGCCCAGAGCTGGAGGTTCTTTGTCTTTTTAGCTATTTATTTGATGCTTTTGAAGGCATTCCATGCCACGCGGCATGCCTATTTATGTAACACAATATCTGCTTATAGTGTTCTTTCTTTCATGGTTAGTTTTATTGTCTAATCAGTGCACTTTTTTTTTTTACATTCAGCTAATATCTGCTGCTTAAAACCCTGAGCAGTGGTGTATAGGCAAAGAAAGACTAGCCTAGTTGTTTTTCACTGGGTTTTGGTCTTTTTACCTGGTCTTTGTCTGCATGTGGTAAAGACTGGGAGATGGGAGTAACAGAGATATCTGAAAGGAGTGGAGCACATGCTTTGCACCTGGAACCCCAGGTTTGATGCCTGGCATTACGTAGTCCCCTGAGAAAGTCTAGTAGTGATCACAGACACTGAGTCAAAGATACCATCAGATGTGACCTGAGGCAAAACAAACAAAAGAATACAACATGCAAAAAGCACAACACAAAGAAGTAATATTTTTTTTTTTTTTTTTTGTTTTTTTTTTTTTTATGGGTTTTTTTTTTTTTTTTTTTTTTTTTTTTTTTTATATGGTTTTTTAATTTTTTTTTTTTTTTTTTTTTTTTGTTTATTTTTTTATTTTTTTTTTTTTTTTTTTTAAAACAAAACCCAAAAAAAATTTGGAAATAAAAATATGGTCAATAAATCTTAATATTTTAATTTTTTTTTTTAAATATTTTCCAATATATTATCTTTATTTAAAAAAAAACAATTATGGGTTAATTGTTTATACCTTTCTTTTTTTTTAATTTTTTTTTTTTTTTTTTTTTTAAAAAAATATTTTTTTAATTTTTTTTTATTAATTTTTTTTTGAAGGGGGGGGGGATTGTTGTTTTGATGTTTTTTGTTTTTTTGTTTATGTTAAAAAAAAAAAAAAAAAATTTTTTTTATTTTTTTTAAACAAAGAGAATGGAAAGGGAAAAGGTCATAATAATCTGCCCTCTGTTTCACAGGTTTTGAGAAATGCCTTGGGAAGAGTTTCATGTTGATAAAAATCAGGATAATAGATCAGAAGAAAATAATTCCTGAGGAACAGCATCTCCTAGCTCCCATTCTATCTCACCTAAAGTTGTTTCTGACCCCGTAGGTTTCACATACCCATCAAAACCAATGGCTATAAATAAAAACTTCCTATAACTTGGTCCTTAAGTTTAATAGTTTGCTAGGATGACTGAAAATTGAAGAAAGATAATTAGCTTACTATGTCACTGGTTTACTTCATAGGACATAATGGAAGAATAGTCAAATGGAAAAGTCCTTTCCAGATTTGTACGGTCTCTGTAGCTCTAAGTGTTCACCAGTCTGGACACTCTCTCCACCACTTAGATTTTTATTTTGCTTTGGCTCTGATGAACATAGTTTTAATTGAGCTTTATTTCATAGGTGTGTAATAGCATATAACATATGAAATAATATAGAAACTATATTACATAAGTGTTATAGATTGAATTAACCTCACTGTGTCTTACTTCATGTATTTTATACTCAGTTATACATCACTTGCCTTATGGTTGCTTCTTATAATGAAAGAAAGTCATTTTTGTCATGAAATACCACAAAGCTCTTCAGGAAGACATGATCTCCCAAAAGCATATTTCAGAACATCACTCAGACACTCCATCCCCTGATTCCCAGACTCATCTAAGAAAGATCTACCCCATTTCATTGGTTTCATTATCATACAGCCTGAAGTACATTTCTGGACTCTTCCATGTGCTGAAAGGGCATCTCCCTAGGAAGCCCCCACAAATTCTCACTAGAGAACATTAACATGTGTTCAGGTACAATCAAATGTTCTTGTGAACACAAGCACAGACTGTAGGTGGGGGTCAATATTCACTCTCTACCAGCATCAAATGCTATTTCCAAGAGGGAAATGAATGTGAACTTTCTGACCTACACCAAGTTAAAACAAATTAGTAAACATGATGAAGGGAATCAATAGTAAGTTTTCTTACAGTCCCCTTGCCTTTTATTGATTTATTTATTTTTGGTATGGGCCTCCCAAGCAGTGCTCATGGGATGAAAGTTCACTCCCCAAGATACTTAACCATATTCTGTAGGCTGGACAGTTTAATATTAAGACCCAGCTGTGAAATGATGCTTGAACCCAGTGGTGCTCAGGGCCTACGGAGCAATGTCCAGCAATAAACATGGACTCTAGTGCTACGGGTCAAACTCAGGACCTTCTGCACGCCAGACCTGTATTACTGCCCTTGAGCTAGTTTTTGTTTATTTTTCTAAAAATGGGTTAATTCATTAAGTAACAAAACAATGAACTATTATTATCTAACCTTTTTGGATTGACTTTACTGAGTAATAAAGAAACAACCAAGGAAGAAGTAAAAGAAATTTTTTATATTCACTTACTCACAGAAAGTAATGGGAATAGAAGAGAAATAAGCAGCTCAAAACACTGGCTTCTGAACTTATTGATTAGATTTTAAAAAGTATAAGCCTCAGGGGACTAGGGATGTCAAATGATTCCATAAAGTGCTACTGGGTGGTTGTTTCGCTACTTTTTCTTTTCTTATTTGTTTTGCATCTGCATGAATATATTTAAAATGGTGTTAAGCCTCATCTTTGGGCAGTGATGGTATAGAGTTTGCTTGCAGATGCTCTGCTTTTTCTGGGTTCTACTGGAACCTACTCATATGAACTTTATTTAGCTCATCAGCAGAAACATCAAACAGTGACCTGCTAGTTTTGGTTCTAGAAAATGATGAAATATGCAGTTTCATGCAAGACATGTGCCTTAACCCCTCTACCTCCCTCTCTAGTTTATTTGTCCGTTCCTTGGGGAATATTTTAAAGATTGTCATTAAACTCAGCTGTGAATAAAAAGGAGTTCCTGAAGTGAGCTCCTATATCCATCAAGACCCATCAAGACTCATCAAGGGACTATCTAATAGAAAAAAAAAGATTCCCTGATTAGACAGACTCAACTGACACCACTAAAACGCCAAGCTTAATTTTTTTCTGATTGTTGGGCCACACCTGATGATTTTCAGAGCATACACCTCGCTTTGTGCTTAAGGATCACTCCCGGCAGGCTTGTGGGACCATATGAGGTGCTGAGGATCAAATCCTGATTGGTCATGTGCAGGCCATGATGCAGGGGGAGGCAGAAGCAGCGGTGGTGGCGGGTCTCTGTGTCCGCTCATGAATCCCAGGTTCTTCAAATATTTTCAAGAATGAAAAAATTGAGTAATAAAGATGCTCAGACTCAGAGTTGGTAAGTAGAAACGTTAATTGGATGGAAAGCAGGAGAGAAAGGAAAGGAACTCCCCTTGCGGGGAGGAACTGAGTATAGGACTGAGTTAACCATGGCTCTTTTAGTGAGGTTCTTATAGGAAAACCGGGTCTTTGTGATACAGGGAATACTGGGAAGTTAAAGGTAATGATTTTCCTGCAGACCCTTTTTAAATGGAAATGGGGCTCTTGGCAAATGTTACAGAGGATGCAAGAATCCTTGTCTGGCCATTTGTTTTTAGGTACTTCCCATTATCTTGCCTCTAGAGCAGAATTTTATTATGGACAATTGTTATTGTTAACTCCCTATTCAACACAAAAAGCCCAGGAAAAGGCAGGAGGTCAAAAATGTAAAATGACCCTTACCCAAAACAGGACTGCTCACAGCAGCTGGTGAGGGTAAACTGGGGCTTCCTCTTTGAGGCACATACCTTACCCACAGTACTATCTTTCTGACCCCCAGGTCTTCTTCTTGACAATGTCCTAGCTACTTATCCTTCTGCACAGAAAGCCCCAAGATTAAAGCTTGAAAAAAGGTGTATAAACTATTTTTTCACTGTCACTGTCACTGTCTTCCCGTTCATCATCGATTTGCTTAAGAGGGCATCAGTAACATCTCCATATGTCCTGTCTCATACAAGTAGAGCCCAAGGGCACCTACTTGCTCCAGGAAGATAAAGAGCCTCAAACCATTTCATCAGGTCATGGGAATGAGGTCCATAATTGTTACTGGTATTTGGCATATCAAATATGACACGGGTAGCTTGCCAGGCTCTGCCGTGAGGGGTAGCATAATCTTGTAATCATCTCTAAATCCAGCATTTATTGATGAACTGTGGGGCTGCTCGCGGCCGCGTGAGCCAGGCTGTGATAGGCTGGTCTGCTGGGTGGAGTTCTGACTAGGGGGAAGTCTGGATGTGGAAAATGGAGGCCCTCATAGAGTGGGGGTTGTCTGGCTTATTGCAAGGCTCTGCTGGGGTGGCGGACCTGGGCTATAACCCGCCATCCCTCCCGGTTGCCTCGTGAGTGGCTGGGCACAGGGAGAGCCAGTAGCAGCTCTTCCCCATGTCTGTGAGTCTCTGGATCAGCATACTTGGACCGGTTTGAAAAAGACTGCTGCAGGTGGATCTCGTGTCTGGGCTGTGATAGGCTGGTCTGCTGGGTGGAGTTCTGACTAGGGGGAAGTCTGGATGTGGAAAATGGAGGCCCTCATGGAGTGGGGGGTTGTCTGGCTTATTGCAAGGCTCTGCTGGGGTGGCGGACCTGGGCTATAACCCGCCATCCCTCCCGGGTTGCCTCGTGAGTGGCTGGGCACAGGGAGAGCCAGTAGCAGCTCTTCCCCATGTCTGTGAGTCTCGGGATCAGCATACTTGGACCGGATTTGAAAAAGACTGCTGCAGGGTGGATCTCGATGAGCTGGGCTGTGATAGGCTGGTCTGCTGGGTGGAGTTCTGACAAGAGGGAAGTCCGGATGTGGAAAATGGAGGCCCACATGGAGTGGGGGGGGTCGTCTGGCTTGTTGCTAGGCTCTACTGGGGTGGCAGGCCAGGGCTAGAACCCACCATCCCTCCGGGTGCCTCGTGAGTGGTTGGGCACAGAGAGAGTCAGTAGCAGCTCTGCCCCTATGTCTGTGAGCCTCTGGATCAGCATACCTGGGCGGTTAAAAGTGCCTCATAAAGAGAAAAAGTTGTATACCCAGAGTAGTGGGTGACACCCAAAACAGAATAGACATTTTTTTGTAAAAATGGTTTATTTATTTGTTTATTTTAAATAAGCTATTTTTACAAAAAATGTCTATTCTATTTTGGGGGGTCACCCACTACTCTGGGTGTACAACTTTTTTTCTTTATGAGGCACTTTTTTTTTTTGCTTTTTGGGTTACACCCGGTGATGCTCAGGGGTTACTCCTGGCTCTGCACTCAGGAGTTACTCCTGGCTGTGCTCAGGGACCATATGGGATGCTGGGGATAGAACCCGGGCTGGCATGGGCTGGTTGCTTGCAAGGCAAGCGCCCTACCCGCTGGGCTATTGCTCCAGCCCCTATGAGGCACTTTTTTATAATGCACTACAGTTGGCAGTCATATGTATCCCAATTTAGGGTATGTATTCTCCTTTTTTTTTTTTTGCCTTTGGGGATATATCCTCTTTGAAAAAACCATCTTCCCTCTTGAATGTGGTTTTTATTCTCTCTTCCCTGTCCTCTCTCACATTTTCTAATTAAAATTATTTTATTTCATTAATATGTCTTTTTCCAGAAATTCTTCCCTAAAATGGAAAGAAAATAAACCTGGGTAATGTGGGTGGAGGTCAGAATTGAGTTTTGATTTCTTTAAAGAGCAGGATGTTACCTCAAACTGAAAACCAGGGCATCAGAAATATTCAAGTGGTTGGAAGCAGATCTGATATCACACAGATCCAATGGGTCATGGTTGCAGCTTGAGCAGAAGACCACAGTGCCCACAGCGACTTTAATCTCCTGCAGATTTTTTTGAGTTGTGAACTCACTGGACACTTCAATAGCAAGGTATTAGGAGGCTAAAATGGTGGGTCATGTCAGGAGTCACCCTTTTGTTGTTTTTTCATACTCTGTGGCTCACCGCTTAACCCACTGGCAACAGTGGTTTCTTTTGGAAGCTCTGAAACAATAGCTGGGCATAGAGGTCATTCTGCAATCACAGGATAGAATTACATTCAGAGGTCAAGGTTTACTGTCATGTGTAACTGTGCATGTTTGACATCAGGTTCTTTCGAAATCCATTTCAGTATATTTATTTTGTTTTATTAAAGTTGAGGGAAATGTTAATGCTTATGCTTTTGTTTTTGGTGTACATCTCCACTGCAGGAATTCTTCCCCCTAACAAAATTGATCCCCCTGACAAAACAATTCCAAGGATGCTATATTCCCCTAGACAAAATACTTTAGGTCATATAATGTGAAGGGTTTTCAAACTGCACCCAGGAAAGAATAGAAAAAGAGAATAGAATAGATTTAGGTCATTGAGGCTGCAGGACAGATTTGACAGGACACTCCACCATTGCCAAAGTGCTAAAGACCTCACTTTTGTCCAACAATCCCTCCCTATCCGATCCCAGTACTGACCTGGTAACCTCATTTGTCAGAGTCCAAAGATTTATTTCAGTAAACACTATCCATTCCCTTGTTTTGTTTCTTTTTATAGTACATATTAATGAGATCACAGAGATTAGTGCTTCTTCTGACTTTATTTTGCTTGACATGACCCCTTCTAGTTCCATACAAATACAAAGGCAAGATTTCATTATTTCTTATAGCTAAGTATTATTTTATTGTCTATATGTATGCTCACATGCACACACTCTCACATACAATAATTTCTTTATTCACTCACTTATTGTTGGACATTTGGTTTGCTTCTAAGCCCTCATGTGTGTAAATAGCACCATAAAGAACATTGATGTGCATATATGTTTGTGAATTGGTGCCTTTTATTGGAAATGTGCTCCAGAAGCGAAATGGCGGATCAGATGGCAGCTCTATTTTCAAGTTTTGGGCAACTTTCTATACCCTATTCCATATGGAATAAACAGTTCACAATTCTGCAAATAGTAAATGGGAAATACTTTTCACTCTATCCTTACTAGGCCTAGTAGTTTCTTTACTTGATATAGGCAAGTTTCACTGCAAAAGTAATAACTAACGGTGGTTTTAATATGCATTCCTCTGACAACGATAAAACACTTACATATACCTGTGAGAAAGTGTATTTGGTCTCTCTCTCAATTACTTTAGGGTATGGGCCAGACTTGGTGGTGCTCAGGGCTCTAAACTGAAGGGTCACTCCTGGCAGTACTTAGGGGACCATATGGAGGGCCAGGGATTGAACCCAAGTTTGAATTGAACCCAAGACGGAATGCAAAGCAGACAGCCTAAGTTTGATTCTATCATCCTGGCCCCTTCTCTGCAATTTCTGAGGTGATTTCTTCTTTGTGGTTGAGTTTTTGCGTGTGCCCTAGTTCAAATGTACAGTGTGGAGACATTTTCCCCATAAAGTAGGATGTTTTTATTTTTCCTGCCATTTCTTTCACAATTCAGAAACTTTTCATTTTCTGCAGTCTTATTTATTTTCATCTCCCATGATCACCCTTATTACCAAATGACATCAAATCATTGAAACTCCCTCTGAGCCAATATCATGTGTAGTTCTGTGTTTCCCTTAATGTACTTTTTTAAAATTGGCATAACATCAAGATCTTTAATACAGTTTGAATTAAGTTTTATGTATTATGCAAGATAAAGGTCCAATTTTAGGTTTATGCGGCTGACTACTTTTCCCAGAACCATTTGTTGAAGAGGCTTTCTCTTATCCAGGCGATTGTGAATTGCTGCCTTTTATTGGAAATGTGACCCAGAAGTGAAACAGTAGCTCTATTTTGAATTTATGGGCAACTCTCCATACCCTTTTCCATATGGAATAAACCAATTTACAATTCTACAAATAGCAAATGGGAAGTCCCTTTTCACTATTTCCTTACTAGGCCTAGTAATTTTTGTACTTGATATAGGCAAGTATCTGGTACCTTCACCAGCTGACCATCATCTAAGGATTTGCTTCTGGGCTGATTCTATTCCTGTACTATGAGAGTCTTTTCTTTCAGTACCACACTGATTAATATAGCTTTACAGTATAGTTTAAACCAGGTATAGAATTGCCTTCCAGAACTGCTTGGATTTATTTTAGAATTGCTTTGATTATTTAGACAGCTTTATGGTTCCATACAAAGTTTAGTACTGTTTGTTCTGTTTTCTTAAGTTGTTTTTGTAATTCTGATATAAATTTCATATAATTTGTATAAGGCTTTTATCATTTTCACTGTCTTCCCGTTTATCTTTGATTGCTCGAGCGGGCACCAGTAACATCTCCATATGACCTGTCTCATGCAAGTAGAGCCCAAGGGAACCTGCTTGCTCCAGGAACATAAAGAGCCTCAAACCATTCCATCAGGTCATGGGAATGAGGTCTATAATTGTTACTGGTATTTGGAATATCAAATACGACACGGGTAGCTTGCCAGGCTCTGCCGTGTGGGGAGCATACTCTTGTAGTCATCTCAAAATCCAGCATTTATTGATGAACCGCGCAGCCACAAGTGGCAGCGCGAGCTGGGCTGTTATAGGCTGGTCTGCTGGATGGAGTTCTGACAAGGAAGAAGTCCAGATGTGGAAAATGGAGGTCCTCATGGAGTGGGGGGGTCGTCTGGCTTGTTGTGAGGCTCTGCTGTGGTGGTGGGCCAGGGCTAGAACCTGCCATCCCTCCAGGGCACCTGATGAGCAGCTGGGCACAGTGAGAGTCAGTAGCAGCTCTGTCTCATGTCTGTCTCATTTGCAGGTAAATTTCATAATTTCTTCTTTTCTGACAGCTGCATAGTATTTTCATAATGTAGATGAACCACAGTTTCTTTAGCCAGTCCTCGGTTCTTGGGCGTTGAGGTTGTTTCCAGTTTCTAGCTATTGTGAATAGCGCAGAGATGAATAAAGTACAGATGGTGATTTTATTATGTGTTTTTTGGTCTCTCGGGTATAATCCAAGGAGTGCTATTGCTGGATCAAATGGGAGCTCAATATCTAGTTTTCGAAGGAATGCACATATTGTTTTCCAAAAGGGCTGGACCTGTCGGCACTCCCACCAACAGTGGATGAGAGTCCCTTTTTTTTCCCACATCCACACCAGCACCAGTTGTTCTTGCTGTTTTGGATGTGTGCCAGTCTCTGTGGTGTGAGATGGTACCTCATTGTTCTTTGATTTGCATCTCCCTGATGATTAAAGATGAAGAGTACTTTTTCATATGCCTTTGGGCAATTCAAATTTCTTCTATCATTTGAATTGCCTTTGGGCAGATTCAAATTTCTTTTATCATTTTATTAATGTTAATTCTTCTAATCCAAAGACATGAAATGCTTTCATTCACTAATTTTTTATTCAATTTATTTTAATAGAGACCTATAGATTTTTTATGTACAAGACTCACTTCCTTGTTAATCAGATTCCTAAATATTTCATTTTAAGGGTGCTATTATAAAAGGCCACATCACTAGATCACTAGACATCCCATTGTTCATCAATTACCTCGAGCGGGCGCCAGTAACATTTCCATTTGACCCCATCAATTGCCAGTGTAGTCCAATGGCATCTGCTTCCAGGAATATGAAGAGCCTCAAAACATTCATTCAGGGTCTTGACAAAGAAATCTGACCATCTTGTAGGTGGGCAGTCATGTGATCTTTTGACATCCCATGGGATCCAGTCAGTAATGGCTCTAGTCCAGCGGTCATATCCAAATCGCATTACATGTCCAGCCCATCCGATTTTTGATGCTTTGGCAAATGAGACAGCGTCTCTGACTCTGGAACAGTGACGGAGGTCAGAGCTCTGGATTCCTTCTTTCACTTGACTGAGGTGTGATATTCCAAGCATAGCTCTTTTTTCTCTTTTGGGAGACCGGAATAGCATTCCCATCCTGCTTTTGTGGAGCCCGGGTCTCTGATGCATATGTTAATGCAAGGAAAACAGTAGAGTCTAAGAAATGTGCCCAGAGACGGAGGTTCTTTGTCCTTTTAGCTATTTTTTCGATGTTTTTGAAGGCATTCCATGCCGCTCTTTTCCTCTTGTGCAGCTCAGGTTTTAGGTTTTATAAAAAGGAAGGCATTGTTTTTATTTCCTTCTCACATGATACCCTATAAATTGCAACTTATTTTGCATCTTGATTTGTAGATTGCCACTTCATTGGTCTATTGTTTCTAAAATCCTTTCATGGAGTTGATAGGGCTTCTATGGATAATATCATGAATCCTATAAGTAGTGCCTAGCTTAACTTATTTTTCAGATATAATTTTTAAAATTTCTTTCTTTTGCCTAATTCTTCCAATACTGGTCACAATGTTAGACTTTCTTCAATACATTTACACTTTCTTCAATACATTATTCAATGTCACACTTTCTTCAATACATTCTTCAACACGATCACGATCACGATCTTCCCGTATATCATCTATTTGCTAGAGCGGGCACCAGTAATATCTCCATATGTCCTGTCTCATGCCAGTAGAGCCAAAGGCATCTGCTTGCTACAGGAACATAAAGAGCCTCAAACCATTATATTAGGTCATGGGAATGACCTACTGTTGCAGGACTCCTAAGGGCCGCTGCATCTGCTCTGGATTGCCTCCCCCGCGAGATCACTCCGTAGATAAGGGGGTAGTCTAAATGTGGCAGTTTTATCTGACCATGTATGCTGTACTAGCTGGTATAAATATTCTCCCATGCTATCACAATCATCGTGGGACTAGCTAGATCTTACCAGCATATTAGCCCTGGCCACGTAAGGACACCTAAGTAATTAGACCAGAGAGAAATGCTGTTTGCTTCCAAACAAACAAGCATGGCTCCCTGATAAAATATAAAACTACAATGAAGTAGAGGAGACTTGTGAAGGCTTGGAGAAATATTTAACTGGCATTGGTGTTGATCTTTGGTACAGTGACATGCCATCTCAGAAACCCCCTTCTCTACATTTCAAAGGCATTCCGGCCCAAAACATTAGCACAGTAAAGGCCCTAGGTGAGATGCAGGGAGGGACTACCTAAAGGCATTGGACCCCTCCCTGCTTTCCATAACAATGGGAGGAAGGTCTGAGTTGCTGGGGGTATAAACTAGCCCGGTTCCCCGCTCTCCCAGGCTTCTTCTTCCCAGTGGGATTTCGCCTTGTGAGCGATTATTCCCTTGGAAGTTTCACACGTGGTGGTTGCCATCTTGGCCTACACGTGGCTGGGGGTTCTTAGCCTGGAATCCTAAGCATCGGGTTTTTCCTTTTGCTGATTTGTATGCCTGAACCTGTGATAAGTAAAGTCTTTTAAAACCTCATCGGATCCCTGAGTGCTCATCCATTCCTCGCCGGCTTCGGAGGTAGAAGGGAACTTCGCTTCCCGGCACTGTCGGGGACCCCGCGAAGAGCGCCCGACATTTGGCGTCCCTGGGTGGGCACCCCCCCCTGCATCTGGAGGTCCCACAGAGATGTTAAAGAACTTTTCCTGAAGCTGAGAACAGCATTCAAACCGTGAGTTAAAAATGGGCTCCCCTCTTGGAAGCTTTTTTTCTTTTGTTCTGGCTTCACCTGTTTCTTCAGGTGCTAGTAAAAAGTGGTAACTTTTGTAACTCCGGCTTTTCTTTCAGAAAAGTCATGAAATTAAAATCTAGCAAACAGATTTTAAAGCTTGACGATAACCTAGAGGGAAGAAAAGAAACCTCCAGAGGAGGCAGACTCTCAAACTGAGAATCTGCCCGGAGTTAATACCTCCAAAGTTGGAGATGCCCCTCTGATGGAGACTGGATCTCAAGATGAGGGATTCCCCTAAAGTGATTACAAACTCTAATGAGGATGGGGAGGAACAGATTAATCCCTGGAGCCTGTCCAGGCCTCCTAAAGGCTCGTAGTTCCTCCTGTTCTAAATTTAACAATCAAAGAGCAAAGCTCTGGGAGCTTTGCAACATTCCTCATAGCCATTCTTTATTTTGGTCTTTTCTAATGCTAACTCTTGTGATTTTTGTAATAAAAACTGCACCCTCCCCAACCGGAGCAGAGTGCAAGTTCTGGAGAGCAAGTTGTTAAGTTTAAAGTAAATGCTTTCCCTGAACCTTTGGTTTAAGAAAATAAAAGGTCAAATTTCTTGGTGGCATCTTTTATTTAATTCAGCTGAAAGAAAGCTTTAGGCTCAATCTACAGCTGCCTGCCACCTTCATAAGTACCATAGCTTTCCATAAAGATAAACCGGACTAAATTGTCCGCCTTTTATTTGTCTGTGCTCCGTCCCCACGTGGCTGGAGGTTTGCAGACAATTAAGTTATGTGATTGGATATTTATGGCAAAATGACTTCTGGCAAATGGATAGTTTTGGCGGAATGATTTATGGTAAATGTTATGGCTAAAGACGAAGTGTTAAATGTGCTCAAAAAACTTTCAAAATTCGGTTATTAAAGCAACAAAAGACAGGTATCTTTAACATTATTCACCTTAAACTTGTCTCAAGGAGAGCCGCTAAAAAAACACTGATGCAAACTCAAAAACCAGTAAATTCACCTAAGTAAAAACTGTTTATAAATGGCTTGTAGGTTTAAAAGCACCTAATTCTTTCATTATAAAGTCTTAATTTTAAATTGCAAACTGCTCAAACCTCCCCCCCAATTGGTTCATTTCTTAATAATAATAACCTTGCTTTGCAGCCTGTTAAACATGGTCCATCTTAAATAACAACAATTTTGCTTTGCAGCCTGTTAATCTTGGTTCGCCTTTAATAAAAATAACCTTGCATTGCAGCCTGTTGATGCTTTCGCTGAAGATAACCCCTTTCTTTCTTTAAAAAAAAAAAAAACTGCCCTGGAGCGAGTTTATAGGTAAAAGCACCTAAATAACCCTCCAAAAAGGTACCATAAAAATATGTATTTTCTAAGTGTTTAATGTGTAAGGTCTTAATGTTTCCTTGCTGCTTTGAAGTGTTTAAAGGTGAAAGCACCTGAATAACCCTCAAAGAAAAGATATTTTGTAAGACTTTTCTAAGGTTTTTATCTATAGAAATGACTAATGAAGTTTCTTCAGGGTTTAAAGAAAAAAATAAACTGCCGGTATGATGTTCAGTGTCAAGGTTTTAAAAACTAATAAGTTTTCTAATGTTTTGTTTACAGGTAAAAAAAATAATAATAAAAAATTAAAAATTAAAAAAAAGGAGAAAAAAGGGGTAAACTCCAACTCCAAGTATAGTGCTCAATATCAAAATTTGCTAACAACTAATAAAAAATTTTAATGCTTTTTTCAAAGATTTACAGAAAAAAGAACTTGGCTGCTGCAAATTCCTTCTATGATACTTCGGAGGCTTTGAACTCTGATCACAGTGCTCATTACAAAAATGTCTGCTAAATCAATGAAAAATTGTTTTTCTAATGATTCTGTTCACAGGATAAGATATTGGAATGCAGTAAACTTGCCACTGCTCAATACTATGAGACTCCCTAAAACAAGTGCTCACCAAAAAATTTAATAATCTGCAAAAAGTTTTTCCTAATGTTTCCCTTTCACAAGGTGTTAAAGTTTCTTCATGTTCTTAAATTCCTGCCAAAACCTTAAAATCCCTACTTGTAATTAACCCTCAAAAGTGTTTTTGTCTCGCCTAAGCTACAGGTACAGTTACCGGTGCCAATGTTCCCTTGCTGAAGAAGCCCTGCAAGGCGCCCACACCCGATGTTCCAGACACCTGTTCCAGCACCTCAAGACTCCTGTTCCAGAATTCGAGATACTTGTTCCAGTGTTCCTGAGACCCAATCCAGTGTTCCCTGACAATTAACGAGTTCCTGATCGCTGCTCTCCAAAGACTCATACTCATATGATCACCGCTATTGCTGTTCCAGAAGTAGCCCCACAGACTTTGTTCCAGACAACCCGACTTTACATAAAATATAGCAAAATTGACTCTCACAAATTATGGACAGTGCAAACTACCGTCCGTTATAATCAGACAGCTAAAAACACTTTATCTTGAACTTTTGTTTTGGGTCCAAAAACAAGTTAGGATCCTAAAGTAACATGTATTATCATTTTTGCAATTGGAATTGTTTTTTTCTTATCTTAATTTTCTGTACATTACTAAATATTTCTTACCTTTTCAATTTTTATTAGTAAACTAATCAGGGAGTTGTTGCAGGACTCCTAAGGGCCGCTGCATCTGCTCTGGATTGCCTCCCCGCAGATCACTCCGTAGATAAGGGGGTAGTCTAAATGTGGCAGTTTATCTGACCATGTATGCTGTACTAGCTGGTATAAATATTCTCCCATGCTATCACAATCATCGTGGGACTAGCTAGATCTTACCAGCATATTAGCCTGGCCACGTAAGGACACCTAAGTAATTAGACCAGAGAGAAATGCTGTTTGCTTCCAAACAAACAAGCATGGCTCCCTGATAAAATATAAAAACTACAATGAAGTAGAGGAGACTTGTGAAGGCTTGAGAAATATTTAACTGGCATTGGTGTTGATCTTTGGTACAGTGACATGCCATCTCAGAAACCCCCCTTCTCTACATTTCAAAGGCATTCCGGCATTCCGGCTCAAAACATTAGCACAGTAAAGGCCCTAGGTGAGATGCAGGGAGGGACTACCTAAAGGCATTGGACCCTCCCTGCTTTCCCATAACAATGGGAGGAAGGTCTGAGTTGCTGGGGGGTATAAACTAGCCGGTTCCCGCTCTCCCCAGGCTTCTTCTTCCCGGTGGGATTTCGCCTTGTGAGCGATTATTCCCCCCTTGGAAGTTTCACACGTGGTGGTTGCCATCTTGGCCTACACGTGGCTGGGGTTCTAGCCTGGAATCCTAAGCATCGGGTTTTCCTTTTTGCTGATTTGTATGCCTGAACCTGTGATAAGTAAAGTCTTTTAAAACCTCACCGGATCCCCTGAGTGCTCATCCATTCCTCGCCCGGCCGGAGGTAGAAGGGAACTCGCTTCCGGCACTGTCGGGGACCCGGCGGAGAACGCCCGACAACCTACTATAATTGTTACTGGTATTTGGCATATCAAATACGACACGAGCAGCTTGCCAGGCTTGCCGTGCAGGAGGCATACTCTGTAGCCACCATAAAACAATTGAACACTGGGATTATAAAACAAGATAGAAAAAACAAGATTTACATCTTGTTTTTAATCCCAGTGTTCAATTGTTTCATGTGCGTTGAAGAGTGTATTGAAGAAAGTATTGAAGGTGAGAATGAAAGCCCTGTGCTACTTAAATTATTAAACCCTACTACTGCCATGAAGGCTACTGTTTCCATATTGATTTTCATGCCAATTAATCAGCCCACTGATGAAATTGGATTATTACAGTTACCTACTATGATCCTTTTGCTCTTGATCTCTCTCATAAAGGCTATTATTATTTGCCTTAAGAACTTTTGCCACTCAGTCATAGTGAGCCTATATGCTAATAACGTTAAATCCTCTTAACTACATTGATCCCTAATTCACTCTGAAATTTCTAGCACTAACATTTGACCTCTTTTATTTGAGTTCATAATGCTTATCTATTACCAGCCCCTCCTTTTTTTAGCCTACTATTAACAAAGTATAATTATTTTTTAGTTTTGAATCTCAACTTCTGTTTACAATGAGAGTTCTAACGTTTCTCGTAAGCAGCATTAAGTAGGGCTTTGTTTACTGATCCATTTGGTTTTATTTTTGTTTTGTTTTGCTTTTTTTGGGTCACACACAGTGAATGCTTAGGGGTTACTCCTGGCTTTGCACTCAGCAATTACTTCTGGTGGTGCTCAGGGGACCATATGGGATGCCAGGGATTGAACCTTGGTTGGCTGCATGCAAGGCAAATGCTCTCCCTGCTGTGCTATGGCTCCAACCCCATATTTGGACTACCTGGTACCTGAATCTATCTTCTACTTTAATGAATTTTTTAAAAATAATAATTAAAGAAAAACTTAGAGAAATAAAAAAATTTAATAAAATAGAAAATAATATGAAAATCACCCTTTTTCTCCCAAGAGTTCAGCACTGTGTCAAGCCAGATAGGATGGGTGTCTGTACATTGTGAAACCCTCTGTAGATCTAGACATCCTCCACTTAATTTTTTTTAAAAAATATTTTTTATTATACCATCGTGAGATATACAATTACAAAGATGCTCATAATTGGGTCTCAGTCATACATTATTCTAGCACCCATCTCTTCACCAGTGCCCCATTCCCACCACCAGTGTCCCCACATTCCCTCTCTCCCCAGCTCTATAGCAGGCATTTTTATCTTCCCTCCCTTTCTCTCTCTGTCTCTCTCTGCTCTCTCTTTCCTCTCTCTCAGTCTCACTCTCTGTATCTCTTTCATTTTTTAAAAAATTTTATTATACCATGTGAGACATAGAATTACAAGGATGTTCATAATTGGGTCTCTCCAATACAGTGTTCCAGAACCCATCCCTCTACCAGTGCCAATTCTACCACCCAATTCCCAAACATGACCACCCAAACCCTGCCTGCCCCTATTGCAGACATATTTAGCTTCTCTATCTCTTTGTCTATAGACATCCCTCCACTTTAAACATGATTAAATGCAAAATGAAAGGTGGATCCATGCCCTAGGACAGGAAAAAACGTACTCCTTTATATTTCATTCCTTTATATTCTCTCTGTTTAAGAGATTTGTTTAATCAGAATTTTCATCTCTAATTTCTTTTTTATTAAACAACCCAGAGAGAAAGTGTGAGGATCAGAGAAGGGAAATTACAGACTATTCACAACTGCATCCTAAAAATTATACTCAAATAAATATACCTGGGATAGATGAAGCTTTGTGAGCCCTAATTTTACAAAACTTGGAAATTTCCTTTTGATAAATAGGAATATAAAAATATAAAGGCAAAAGTCTATATTGGAAGGGTTCCACTCTTTAGCTTCAGGGTGAATAATCTTTATATTCATTTTCTTATTACTAAAGAAGAAATGAATAAAGGAAAAGTTTTGTGGAGTTGACTTCTGATTGTGTGACATATCCTTGGAATATTAATAACAACTTTAATCATTTGATTAAATGATTAGTCAAATGATTATCTTTTTATTTTACATGCTTTTATTTTTATTTTCTTTGCAGGTGTTTGTTTTGTACAAAAATTATTTTGGTAATTACTAAGATGGGTGGTAAAGCATCAACTAATATATTTCTGGTCAAGAGTAGAGTCTTGGGCCACAGATTAGCTGAAGTGGTAGAGTGCAAAACTAGCATATCTAAGCTTTTGAATTTGGTCCTTGGGACCACATGGGCCTCAAGTACCATTAAATTTGTGCCTAGAAAGTGAGGAAAAAGAGTAGTCTTTTCAAAAAGTTGTGAAACTCCCTTTGTCCTTTCATTGCGTCTATACTATGTTGTGAAAGAATTTACCAGAAAAGGAGCTCTAAATTTTATTTTTGTCACTTGTCACTTGTCTTGATTTGCTGGAGCGGAGGCGCCAATAAAGTCTCCATTCATTGGGAATGAAGTCCATTATTGTTACTGTTTTTGGCATATCAAATACAACACGGGTAGCTTGCCAGGCTCTGCCGTGGTTCTGGGTTCATCCCAGGGGACCCAAGTCTTTTAAGTACTAAATTTAAGCAGATTAACAATAACTTGTGAGTTATTGTTAAATTGCTTAAATTTAGTACTAGAAAATAAATAACTAGGATCCAGCGCAATAGTACAGTCGACTTACACATGGCAACTGGGTTCCATCCCGAGCACCCTATAGTTCTCAGAGCAGTGCCAGGAGTGATTCCTGAGGACCACTTACTGATAATTCTGATATTTATAGAGAAATCTTCTCACCAAGTCAGTTCATTCTACTCCACATCCACCCCCACAGGCCCCATGAACTGACCAGCAGGAAGGAGCCAGATCTGAGACTGGTGCCCCCAATCCCACAGGATTAGGAAGGTCCAACTCTGAGACAAGGGTGCTTTTCCCAGTCTTACTGTCCCTTCCGCCCCAAAAGCCAAGTCTTAAGGCCCATCTGCTTATTCTGGTGTCACTGTTTAGGTCTGCAGGTAGGACAAGACGTCCCCCAGGCAGTAAGCACAGGGAGGAACTGTTTGTTCTGGTGCCTGCTGTCCCTCTTCTTTCCTGAGAAAAACACCTTCACTTTTTTTTTAGTAATGTGAAAATGACTCAGCTAGGTTTATATGTGTGGCATATAAAGGCTTGAGAATATGTCTTAGAATATGTTTTGCATCCCTCAAATCGCTGAAGTAGAGATTACCAGACCTGTTGATATGTTTAACAGATGGTTGGGTCTTTCATGGGATACTCAAACATTATTTTATGCTTTAGTTTTTTTTTTTGCACAAGGCCTCCAGCTTCCAGCTTGTTTTCCAGCTTGTCTGGCCTCCTCTTTATCTCCCTGCCCCATAATTTTTTCTTAAAATATAAATAAAATGACTCAAAACTGTACAGTTTGTATGAAACAGCTTTCCTTTAATGTGAATACAGTCATATAACGCAAAATAATCAAGGGTTTACCGTTAGTTGTAATTCCCAAGCTAGAGAACATAATTTGGGATTATTATGTTATGATAATCCCATAATTTTGGGATTATCCAGTGTACACACACATTTTATGTTCATTTGTACAGAGTGACAGTGGTAGAAGGACAAAGAAATATGCAGAAAAGGGGAGGAAAGATCTCTAGAGTAAACAACATCCTCTCAAGCTCTGCTTCCCGGAAAAAAAAGATATGGAGGTGGGAGAGGGTGGGAAGACTAGCAAAGGAGGTGAGAATCAAAGGACTTTAAACTAAATGCTCCTCTGTCTTTCTGTATGTATAGAATGTGACTTTTCAAAGTGAGAACAAGCTGACGTATTAGTTACTCTATTTACTCCTCAAGGCCTTACTTTCCAAATGCCACATTCTTTATTGAGTCTTCCCTGAGTTCATCCTAGCTAGAAAGAATCAATCATACTTGGGTTTTTTTTTCTCTTTGGGTCCCCCACGGCAATGCTCAGGGGTTACTCCTGGCTCTTCGCTCAGGAATTACTCCTGGCAGTGCTCGGGGGACCTTATGGGATACCCGGGGATCAAACCCGGGTCATCTGCATGCAAGGCAAATGCTCTACCTGCTGTGCTATCGCTCTGGCCCCAGAATTGCTCATACTTGTGAAAGCCAAGACCCCTTGATTCAGGACTCTTACTGAATGCACTTAAAAATTTCTGGCTAAAAGAGTTCTTAATAAAGAAGCTCTTGTCCAGAGATATGTAGTGTCTTTCTCTCTCCCGTCTGCCCCCACCCAGCCCCCTCTCTGTTGTTCTTCTTCTCCATCCATCTTTCTGAATGAAAGATAACTCTAGTGCTATGTAAACCTACAGAAGACCCTGCTTTTAGTTACACCAGGGAATCTCTCTAAGAGATTGGAAAATTTGGAAGAGACAGAAATATATGGTCCCCTTTCGTCCTTTGCCTAAGATTTTCTGGCTACCTTTCATAAGATAGAATCTCTGGACAGGTTCCATAGTCCACCATATCCCACAATTCTGTAATCTAGAGATGTTAATGGCTAGAATTTTGACTAAATTCTGTTAAATACTTCGCTTAATTTTATAGAATCTACAGATGTTTACTCCTCAACTTTGACCAACCATGGTAACCACAGGGTTTCTTTTATTTACACTTTTATTCATTTGTAAATAGTTTCTTCAACATACCTTTTCTGATATAGCAATGTTTTTCCAGTGGGAACCTGGCCTGCTTCATTACTAAACAATTTTGAGAGTACAGTTGTTGTGTTCAAATACAATTATATCTAAACCACAGTGATTTTGCATATAATCGGAGGACAAATATATGCTTGATTACTTGATCCTTGATCACTTGAATCCCGTTATTCATCGATTTGCTCGAGCAGGCGCCAGTAACATTTCCATTGGACCCTATCACGTGCCAATGTAGCCCAATGGCATCTGGTTGATTCAGGAATATGAAGAGCCTCAAAGCGTTCCTTCAGGGTCTTAACAAGGAAGTCTGACCATCTTGTAGGTGGGCGGCCCACGTGATCTTTTGACATCCCGTGGGATCCAGTCGGTAATGGCTCTAGTCCAGCGGTTGTCTCCTAATCGCATTACATGTCCAGCCCATCTGATTTTTCGATGCCTTGGCAAAGCGAGACAGCGTCCCTGATTCTGGAATAGCGACGGAGGTCAGAACTCGGATTCCTTCACTCACTTGAGTGAGGCGTGATATTCAAGCATAGCTCTTTCAGTTCCTCTCTGCGAGACCCGAATAGCATTCTCATCCTGCTTTCGTAGGGCCCAGGTCTCTGAGGCGCTATGTTAATGCAGGGAGAACGGTGGAGTCGAAGAGATGTGCCCGGAGCCAGAGGTTCTTTGTCCTTTTAGCTATTTCTTCGATGCCTTTGAAGGCATTCCATGCCGCTCTCTTCCTCCTGCACAGCTCAGGTTTTTAGGTATTCATCATGTTGACTTCTCGAGCCTAGGTACACATAACTGCTGCATTCAGAGATGTTTGTTCCATTGAGAGTGAATGGGGCCTCAGGAACTAGTTCATTTCTCATGAACATAGTTTTCTTCAGATTCAGCTGTAGACCTACCTTTTCTCATTCTCGGTCAAAGTCAGCCAGCATTTGTGCTGCTTGGCTAATGTTTGGTGTTATTAGAGCGATGTCATCAGTGAAGCGGAGGTGGTGTAGTTGTTTGTCTGCTTGTTTGCCTTTCTTACTGCTGCCGTATTAAGGGCTCTTTCGGGGTCAGGAAAATAAACATTTTTGTTTACTGGATTTGGCATATCGAACACGCATCAGACAGCTTGCCAGGCTCTGCCATGCGGGCGCTATATTCTCATTACTTTGTGGGGCTCTCTCAGAGGGTGGGTAGAATATTTATGGTAATTTGGAGGTAAATCGCGCGCCGCTATTTACCTCGAGTTGAAAATATATAATTTAAAAAAAACAATATCTTGACCATCAAATAGAAAAAGACAGTGATAAATTGAAGATACTTAAGGGATTTCTCTGATCATTAGAGTTGCATCTTAGATCTTAGATCTTCAGAAAGATGATAGGCCTAAATATAAATGTGTAAATGCCCAAATAAAAAACCAAAAATAAAAAAGAATGATTTAAAAAAAAGGCATTTGCAGCTACAATGGAGAAATTATAGGTGCTATTGAAGGTCCTCACTCTACACCCAGGTATTTATTGAAATGATCAATAGTGTGTAAGCACAGGTACATTGTGGCATATTTTATTTGTGACCTACAAAGAGAAGAATGTACAAAATCTCAAAATGCTAAAAGTTGCCACTTTGCCATTAGTATGTTGTCTCATATTTCATTCACAGTTTTCCCCTTGTTTGTATCTATTTGCTTCCTCTCCAGTTCCATCGGTAGAGCCTACTTGCTCAAAACCAGCATACCATTTGCTTCGGGGTTTTCAATAATAGAGGACTAGAGGACTTCAGCCTACTGAAAAATCAGTTCAGTATTGCCTACGGACCCTACCAGAGGGCTAACATTTTTTGGAAGCTATTTAAGAAGTATTTGAAAATTCTAGATGAGTCATAGGAGAAAACTTCTTCAGGGTTTTGGTGCATGGAACTGAAGCATAATTACTGAAAACCTTATATTAGGACAAACACTGGAAATTTAAATTAAAAATAAGGTCTATCAAAGCATGCTAGATATATACCTGCCAATGCATAATACCACTGATATTCAAATGGGAGCCAACAAAGAGTGATATCAACAGTAAAATCAGTAAGAAATCATATATCATTCTTATCTTAAAAGTTTTAGAGGTTGGTATAAAATATGGCTTTTATGATAGTTGCAAAATATCTAGGGGGTTTTAAAGGAACAATAACTTAAATTATCCACAGTAATAACAAACAACTTCATTTCATTTTAACAATCAGACATATCAAAGTGAAACTTAAATTTGAAGTTGTATTTATAGTTATGACAAGTTGTTGATAGTAATGTCAACATTATTAAACATGATTGGTTTGCCCATTTTTCACCATTTTTCCAGAAAAATGGCTAAGACTTCTTCATTTGCCTTTCAAAGAAGTTATAAGTTAATAGTTCTTAATTTCTTCTAATTAAAGCTGTTAGAAAAGCTTATGTGGACTCTGCAGCAATGCTTGGATATTAATTCATGTTGTGTGTTTGTGTTGTGTGTGTATGTATGTGTTTCTATCATAGAACACTCAACAGTAATATAAATATGGAAAATGCATAGACTATCATTTTCTGGTCATAATCCATTTGGAAACAGGAAAAACTAATTTTATTTTATTGAAAGGGTACAGAAAAGATTAAATATTGTAATCATTTTGGACTTTCTCATTTTAATTACATACTATTCCACAGACATAAAAAGGTAATTGCTGTGAAAGTACAGATAGAATGAAAAATATACTATTTTGTTAATCTATGTCCTATACAACTGGATTTTCAGTCATTTATCATTATAAGAGGTTATATAGTATAATATATATACTACACACATATGAATATTTGCTATAATAGGGAAGTAGAGATTTTCTAATACCTCTTTATAAAAATTGGGTTACAAAAATTAATCAGTCTCCCAGATATTGATTTATGGGATCAATCAAAAACCAGTCTCCTGGGATACTGAATTGTAAATGGAGTTAATAGAAAGTCTCTGACCTAGATGTTACTGAGAACAGACCTTGATGGTAAAGCCTAGAGTTTGATGTTACTTTTCAGTTGGATGATTTTAATTCTTCACGGGTGATATTGAGGATGTAGAGCCTATTCAAAGATCAAAACTCTCTAAACAGGATTCTTATGACCTCTGTTACTTTGGGCTACTTTGATCCCAATATTCTATAAATCATAATAGATTAGAAGTTGAAACATCCATCCAGTAAATGAAGCTTCCTTAAGTGATTCTGATCTGTGACTATCTCTTTGTATTCATGTTACAAAGTACCTAACATCCTTACTATAAATCATTGGTACTAAGAAACCTGTAGAAAACAAACATTTGTCACATAAGAAAATCACAAGAGGAAAAAAAGCAAGAAAAATAATATTAAAAATAGAAAATAAAGGAGTTAGACTATAAGGTTATTAAGTCATTAAGCTCAATTTAATAGACATAAGAATAACACATGATTGAGAATTTTGACAATAATCACTGTATCACTGTCTTTCCGTTCATCATCGATTTGCTGGAGCAGGCACCAGTAACATCTCCATATGACCTGTCTCATGCAAGTAGAGGCCCAAGGGCACCTGCTTGCTCCAGGAATTATAAAGAGCCTCAAACCATTCCATCAGGTTATGGGAATGAGGTCGATAATTGTTAGTGGTATTTGGCATATCAAATACGACATGGTGTAGCATGCCAGGCTCTGCCATGCGGGTATACTCTTGTAGTCATCTCTAAAACCAGCATTTATTGATGAACTGTGTGGCTGCTCCACAGCTGCGCGAGCCGAGCTGTGATAGGTTGGTCTGCTGGGTGGAGTTCTGACAAGGGGGCGTCCGGATGTGGAAAATGGAGGCCCCTCATGGAGTGGGGGTTGTCGGACTTGTTGTGAAGCTCTGCTGGGGTGGCGGGCCAGGGCTAGAACCCACGATCCCTCCTGGGTACCTCATGAGCGGCTGGGCACAGGGGAGCCAGTAGCAGCTCTGCCCCATGTCTGTAAGTCTCTCAAGATCAAGGCTAAGATCTTGGCTAAGATCGAGTGTAGAATCTGTTCTTATAAGTTTAATATCAGTTTATCAACCGACCATCTGAAGACTAATAGCATATTTGACAATAAATTAAAGATAAAAATACCAAGTAAAAACTCAAATGAAAATTTAAAAAATGACATCTAGGGTCAAAGAGAGAGTACCTTAAGGCACTTGCACTTGCATGCAGCCAACCCAGATTCAATCCCTGACACCAAATATTATTTCATTAGTACCACCAGGGTGACCCAATAAAAAAGTTAACAAAAATCTAATTTTTGTTACTTAAAATCTAATTAATATTTGCCTCAATGCAGTTAATGTATATAAGTAAAATATATGTCAGAAAACATTATAATAAAAATTAAAATAGGGAAAAATAGAACATAGAGGATAACATAAATACATATCCAGGAGAGGTGCCTACGTAGTTGACATAAACTGGAAAAGACAAAATAAAAGAATGAAAAGTCTATTAAAGATAAAAAGAAAGAAGATAAGGTCTAAATATGTAATTGAAATGAAATAATGAAAATGAAAGACAAGGAAAAAATTAGTTTTTATTTATTTTATACTTAAAAATTGATTATGGTATTGGCTCATATGGCTGTATACGTTTAGTATACAATTTTACATATTTTAAAATAATGTTGCCATACTGCAACCACAACAAAATACTATTGTCTCTCCATCTCAGTTACTGGAACCTCTCATCCCTTTCATACTTCGTCTTCCCTCTGCTAAGGTTTACCTTCCTTTTATATTACCTCCTCACTTCCCTTCTCTCTGTTATGATAATCCACACACTTGATTGTGGTGTCTGCACACTTAGTTGCAGTGCTTGAACCTAAGTTCACTGGGAGTCACACTCATTTAGTTGTGGGACTCAGTGAACATTCTTGCAGTGTTTGTTGAGGGTTGCTATGCTACTCATATATGTGCTTCCTAGGGCTACAGGGTGATAGTACTCACACAATTTTAGTTGTGATGCTCCCTGGAGTTGCATATTTTAATAGTACTGTTAGCGTATACCTGGTTGTACTCTGGAGATCATACAATTCTAATGTGGAGTCAGGGTTTCCTAGACAAAAGACAGGACTGTACTTTGTACATACAGATAGCACCAGGAAATAAAACTAGCAACTCATGCTTACAAGACAAATGCTTTTTTGCCACTAAGCCACCCTCATGCTCTTAATACACCATGCATTTTTTGTTCGTTCACCTGTTGCTGGGTACTTAAGTTGTTTCCAGTCTTGGCTATTGTAAATAGCAGAGTAATGAACATAGACACATAATAAGAAAAAAAAGGAGCAGATAGATAAAATAAATGATTGATTCTCAACTAAACCTAGTTTTTTTCTTACAACCTCAATGTAATAAATAATATTTATAATGGTCAGTTTCATGTCTACAGTACAAGTGCATTTAATTTTGTTTCCTCCGTAATTTATTGACTGCCCTTTCAACTGCTTCGTTTATGTTTGTTCTCCTGTATTTTATTGGACATCTGCTCCATTTTTTTTTGAGCTCCTTAAACATCCTACCAATTTCTTCTCTAATTTCATTTGTCAGAGAGATCTTGCACATCTGTATTCTTTTTTGAGTCTTCAGAGTCGATTCCTTCATCTGTTCTTCGAATGGGGGATCTGCGTTGTTTCCCCCATGGTGTTGTCGGTTGTTCAGGGATAGATTCTTCTAGTGTACTGTTTCTTTTTTTCTTCGAGGGTATATATTACCTTCCCTTGGTGTTGAATTTCCTAGTATTTGTATCAATAGCGGCCGCCCACACCAGCCAGCCACACACCCCAGGAGAATACCTGAGGCGGAGACAGGCCAGTGTGAGTTCAAAAATCACAAATGCATTTAATTTTGACAAGAGTATAAAGTATTAGGTGTAACACAAACACTCCAGAACCCCTATGGTTAAGTATTGCAACAATAAAGGTTCAATGCTAGAAATTCCTTTTAAGGAAGAATTTACTACTTAACTGCAAGGTGTGCAAATAAGTGAGCTCCCTAGCTGCAGCACTACCAGGATCCATGACAACATTTGGACACGATATTCCTAAACCTCTCCAGCCATGACCAAGTACAATGGCTCAGAGTACTCTCTAAGTGGGGAGACGACAGAGGGGGAGTTAAGGTTGGTTTTTAAGAGGGTTGAAAAAGTGGGTGGAAGGCAGTGGCAATTGAATGTGACAGTTGGGACTGTTGTCTTGGATACAGTTTCCTGTTACAGCGTTTATGAAGTTGCCTCAAAGATTCAGCACACAGTAAATGTACTTGAGCTTTAAAACCAAAGACATCATACGGTAGCTTCACAGTCTTCACAGTCCACAAACCCTGAAGTTATATTTGCTGTAACAATTTGAAGCAGTTTTTGCCCTGTTCTTCTTTTCCTTCCTTTATATTGCACAGCTGTCCCCACTCAATTAATAAAATCCTTGTGTTTTTCTCTTAAAGCTTTCGGTTTACAAAGGACCTCACCTAACATAACAGATTAGCCACCAGCTAAAATGTTGGCCGACCCACTGTCAGAAGCACAATAAAATCTTGGGAGTCTCACCTCAGCAATAAATGCTTAAATGTAATACATCTTACTCCATTCATTCATTATCTAGAATTAATCACATGTCTCCATACAACACTCGTGTTCAAAATGCACAATTTATTCATGGGCTGAATAGTAATTGATGAATGACATTCAAAGAATGCTATAATTACATTTAATGAAACAATAATTCCACTGGCAGCTAACTTTTCAAGAATAATGGAAGAGACGAAAATAATAAATGGTGGAAGCACAAAGAAAGCTCAGCATTGTGTTAAAAAAAAGTAGCTTCCAGGAATTGGGAGTAGAGGTTTCCAAACAGTAGTTCTCAGAGATGTCTAAAGTGGTAGAGTATATGGCAAGTCTTGTAAGAGAGCCTGGGTTTAATGACCAACATGTGATTGCCCCTGACTTGCACACAGAATGTATATCTATCCTAGTTCCAAAGAGGCTCTGTTGGTTTTAAAACATCCCTGACTGCAGGACCTTTAATATAAGAAAGCAGAAGCAAAGATACTTTTTTAAAAAATAAACAATTACATACTGGAGGAGAATTTCAAGAAATAAAATGCTACATTATGTTTTTTTTAACAAAAATTGGTTTTTTTAATTCAAGTACCGTAATTTACAAAGTTAGTCATGACACAAAATGCTCAAATCCCACATACAAAGGTTCCGACATAAATCCCACAACCAGTATTCAAAGGTCACGCCTGCCACCTGGTGCTCAGGAACCATTATGGGCTGCCAGGGACTGAACCCTGTTCAGCTGCATGAGGCAAGAGCCCTAATCACAGGGCTATCACTCTGGCTCTGGCTGACAGGTCTTTTTTTTAAGATATTTGATCTTATCGCAGGGCAAAGCTGGTGTCTCCCTTACAAACACCCAAAGAGACAAAAGGGCAAAGCTCTAAAGCAATCCCGCCCGAAAATATCACCCCAGCGGTCCCAGAGGGACCTTCTCCACACTGACCTCCCCCCTAATAACTGCCATCCCTCTCGTAATCTGCTCTGGGGTTTCTTTATTTTTCTTTTCTTTCCTTTCTTTTCTCTCTCTCTCTCTCTCTCTCTCTCTCTCTCTCTCTCCTTCCTTCCTTCCTTCCCTTCTTCCTTCCTGCTTTCCTGCTTGCTTGCTTTCCTGCTTGCTTTCCTGCCTGCTTGCTTTTTCTTTCTTCCTTTTTCTTTATTTCGTCTTTCCTTCTTTCCTTTTATAATACTAAATATTTTGATACTTTTATTACTTTTAATTAAATATTTTACCACAGTCAAATAAGCTACCCGTGTCATATTTGATATGTCAAATACCGGTAACAATTAGAGACTTACATTCTCCATGACCTGATGGAATGGTTTGAGGCTCTTTATGTTCCCGGAGTGATCAGATGCCCTTGGTCTACACTAGCATGTGACAGGGCGTATGGAGATGTTACTAGTGCCAGCTCAAGCAAATCGATGAACAACGTAAGACAAATGATACAAGTGATACAAGTGAAAATTTGTACTGAGTTAATATTGATTTGCAAAGACATATTTTATGGGTACAGCCCCAAGTCTTCAAATTTTACCAGGCATATCCACCACCAAGTACCAATATGTCTATACTCTAGTCAATTGAAAGCCCTCTACCCTTCCTCTCCTTAGCCTATTCAAAGGCCACTTCTAGGATCAAACTCAAGTGTTTGTTTTTCATTTGACTTTGTCTCTTCCCAAATTTTGCATCTTTTGTAACCTCAACATAAGTAAGATCAAAATATCTGGGGC